>CM062296.1:87201047-87438547 GCA_031216915.1 Pictodentalium vernedei | reverse complement strand
TCGTTTAAGCAATACATGGTCCTTCTCGGTTGCCTTTCGGGTTTAAGAATCGTTACAAACAGGGATATAATTCTGTACAGGAGAGTGCAGATTTTAGGAAGTGAAATAATCCCACTGGTTATTATAAGACTTCGACGAAGGCAGAGGTTGGAAGCAGAGGACTACAGTTAAAACTAGAAATCCTGTCATGAAATGCGCACAAATAGCATGTCGATCTGCGAATTAATCTACGCGTTATGACCATAGTAAGGCTATCAAATCCTGTGTATATGGCCTGTGCACAAGGAATGTTTCAGCCAATGGACCTCCGGGTAAACCGGAGGTCCATTGGCAGAAACATTACCTGCGTTTGATATGAGTAACCAGGAGAACTTGCCGTGCTTTGGATGCCATTCGAATGGCAATTGCGCGCAGTTCCTACGCGCAATTAAGTCTAGATAAGCGCACAGTTTGTGACATGACTTCTAGTTTTAAATGAAGATAGACTCTTCAGGGTTAGAGTAGCGAGAATATCGCCTGTAATAGAAGGTAGTGGCAGATTATGCTTGGAATGTAAAATTGTTCCAGTTAATGATTTATGTTATAAGTGAACACCCCAGATCTACAAAATTAGTATTACCATTTTTTAGAACTAATTTAAAGCTGGTCAGGGAAGCTAAAAGTCCATCCAAAGCTGAAACTGTTCAAACCGGAATGCTCTTCTATGCCACTGGAGTAGACTTCGGAAATATAGAGTACGGTACATCAGATAGAAATCATAGCATAGTAGTGCATGTGCAGAAAAACTGGGGTGAGTTTAGATAGAATAGTTAGAAACAGGGGATTCTGAAGCAATCCGAACAAGATAAATAGTTGTCGGATAGTTTGTGGTAATTCTAGGAAGCAACCAAGGATTTGGGGAAAATTGGATCCAGCAAAATTACTCTTATACATAGGAGTGCGTCTTATATGAGCTTGCAGTGTAAATTAATCAACAAAAAAGAACTCATTTATCCGCAGCCATTGTGTCGTGTACAACTTCCCATTCTAGCTGTGCAAGAGTTCATTTACAAAAGAGAAATCCCCTTCATTACCTTTGAATCATTTTGAGATTTGATTGCTGCGGGCAACTTATTGGGTAATTTTGTTTGCTTTGTATTCATTTTGTCATTCTGAAACCACATGTCAATGTTTTAATTACTTTAAAATGGGTTGACCACATCCCAAAGAAGAGAAGTACACTGCAAAAAATATAGGTTCTCTTTAGAACCAAAACTGGTTCTAATCTTGTCCCTGAGATGGAACCAGTTCTGTTTAAACAGTATTTATTTCAAATCGAATAAATTTATAAAGATTAACATTAAATATTAACAGAATTAAACATAAATTGAGGGGGTTTCAGTCGTAAGTTTAGAGCTTATACGAGGTTGTCTCAAATTATTTTTAAGCAAAGGAGATATGAACAGTTGGCATATCGAACCAGTTTTGGTTCTATACAGAACCAAAACTGGTTCGATATGCCAACCGTTCATATCTCCTTTGTTTCAAAATGTTTGGCGTCTGCGTTGAATAAGCTCCAAGTTTACTGCTGAATCTACTTCAGTTCATGTAATTTTCTGTTAAAATTGAATGCTAATCTTGGTAAATTTATTTGATTTGAAATAAATACTGTTTAAACAGAGCTGGTTCCATCTCAGAGACAAGATTAGACCCAGTTTTGGTTCTAAAGAGAACCTATATTTTTTGCAGTGTATAAAGTACAGCCCCCGTGAACTTGTCGTAATCGACGCGTGGGGAGTGATGTTCACGCATGCGTTACCAGATAACGAAAATCATCATCACCAAAAATGTTTATTGATGAAGCACCGGGATGTACACGGTGCTACATTAATTAATTTTTTGATGATTATTCCTATAATTAGTGTTTGGAATCTAATATTATTGCGTCAGTGAAAATATGGCCCACCTGTTGATACTGGCCGTACTCTACTATAAAATCAGAACGTTTCTTTTCATGTTCTGTCGGTCGATAGTACCTGAGTTTGTGTGATTTCTGAATTCGCTGCTTCAGGTTTTATTTCAGAAATCACACAAATTCAGGTACTATCGACCGGTAGAATATGAAAAGAAACGTTCTAATTATTTTATTATGCCGAACAAAAAATAGCTTTCATTGTTAAGCGTTAACTGCAACATGCCATCAAACTTGTAATAACAATGTAGTCGAATCCAAAAACATGACGTCTTTTCGAACGCATGACGTCTCTTTAGGAGTTTCTAGATCACCAAATTCGAAAATGACATGTCTCAAGCGCCGTCGCTTTGGGAGTTTATATATCACCAAATGCCAAGCGTTTTGCAACTGTATCATGCTGTTCATGTTATAATTCATTATTAATGCTTGTGTGATGAGTGGTATAATGGAATATAAATTCTTCTGGGACGACGACAGTTGTTAGAATTAAGCGGAGTGAAATAATTTATGTTGAACTTGAGGCGGAGGCTCAGTGAGGTCGAGGAGTACTAAACTTGTGGAAGTTATAATTGAATGAAGTCATAACTCACTTCAGGATTCACTAAAGTGGTGAACAACACGAGCATTTTTAATATTTCTGATTCTTTTGAATTCATTGTTTGCAGTTAAAATTAAAAACACACCCACTGAAGATGATTTATTTGTTGGTAAGTGTGTGTCTTTCGGTGACGAAAGAAGTAAATCAGACACAGCGCCAGCGTTTGGTGTTGAGAAATTCCAACCAGAGCGTGCGTAATCGACGCTGATCAATGGTAGTGGAGCTTACATTTTCTTTGTTCTCATGTCACCAGGGAAGAACGTTCCGATAGTACCCGTGTTTTCCCCCAAACTCCAGTACTATGACTTTTAGAAGGTGTCAAATTAACCAATCACGGCTGGTGTTACAAAAGTGAGTCATAATAATATAATTTAACTTATTCATACAAGCTGTGGAAATCAGTGTGAATTTATTGAACGCCACACGTTACATAGGATTTATGGCCTAGCAGATGTTTCTAGTCATGTGTTGTTTGTATATTCAGCCAGACGACACTGGACTATAAAAAAAAACTGCTCCGATGTTACGACTCCCGCTGCTCACTGTTATCCAACTGTCAAGTTCCAGCATCTGTCGTGTTACCTTACGGGCGAGTAGTCCCGTCGGCGAGTTTCTAGGTTCTATGCTTGTTAATAAGACTGCGTTAGTCTGTTCCGCTATTTGTTTTATTGACAGGTTTCCTTGTTTTTTTAGGGGTGGGGGTGTAGCTGAGGGGTAGTTTGTTTTGATGTAAACAATCAGTCTGGTTCTTTGTAGTCTACTCTTCGTTAACTTTGTTTCGTTTAATTTCTGTCCGTTTTTGTACACGGCACTTATTTTTTGTTTCACATAATTCCATAATTTGTTTTTAAAATTTTGTTGAATCGTCATTTACACTTAAAACTAGAAGTCCTGTCACGAAATGTGCGCTTATTTAGGCTTAATTGCGCGTAGGAATTGCGCGCAATTTCCATATCGAATGGCATCCAAAGAATGGCAGGTTCTTCTGGTTATTCAGAGCAAACACAGACAATGTTTCTGCCAATGGACCTCCGGGTTACCCGGAGGTCCATTGGCTGAAACATTGCTTATGCACAGGCCATATGTACAGAATTTGATAGCCTTACTATGGTCATAACGCGTATATTAACGCGCAGATCGACGTGTTATTTGTGCGCATTTCATGACAGGACTTCCAGTTTTAACTGTATCAACACAATGTGACGAGTGTTATTGATTTGGCGCAAAACCCTGATAAAGTAATAAAATGATATATTAGTAAGCGGAAACATATTCTGACAAGAATATACCATTTACTTTCGATGTCAAGAATCTAAATAATGTTATAATATGTAATTTTGTTGTTGTCCGTCCGTTCGTATTCATGAACATTTCGTCTCTATTTAGGACAACAATACATAAACCATTTCAAGTCAACATTAAACCTACCATGTCGAGCGTTAAATAGATAAAAAAAAAATAACGTATTTGCCTACTGTGGAACTTCCGGAAATATATTGCTCAAAAAGCGGAGAAACTCATGTATCACTGTTCATATTCAACTTGATATGGTAAAATGTGAAAGCTAAATCTAAGTTTACCCCCCAATCTTCCGCTTCACCGCTAAAAGATACCGATGTTCGCGTCACTGGTGATACTGACGATTGAATTTCCTGGGAACTGGATACCTACAGTTGAAACTAGAAGTCATGCGACAATATCATGCACTATTTTGAAGTTGTAGAAGCTGACTAAGTGCGCCTTTGTCCTTATCAAACTGCACTAATAGCGTAATTCAATTACTGTAGAAAAAGAACATTCACAACTCTGTACAATTCTTTCCTGGCAAATAGACATCATTAACATCTTTCTCGACTTCTCCTGGGATACATGTACATGTATGACGTGAACAGTTATTAAAATTCGACAGCATTTTTACAGAATGAAGATTACTACTTAATTGTAGCGCCATATATTCTCCACTCAAAAGGTGTTTAGACTTGTTCATAACAGTATAAGATACATTTGCTAACTTTCCGGTGGTCCACATGGTAAAATTTTGCAAGAACTTCTTGTGTTTTATCCTCAGAATTTGTAAATAATTTCTATGTGATTTAGTAGTTATCCACCCTCCACATACAGTAATCTTAACATTTTCTTTCTGTTTGATTAGTTCGATTGGTGATTTCACTACCAACCTCGCTAATAGCACTTTGTATTTTGTATTGCACAGCGCAAACGCTCTTGTGTGTTTCAGACTACTTCATTCTTATGCAGTAAGGAATGCTTTGGCTAACGATCATTTTCTGCTCCAAGTGTGACAGAACTGCCAGTTTCAACTGTCGTGTCATTGATTCCAGCCCCATTACACTAGCAGAGTTGTGCTATGCTTTTAAACCATCATTAACCCCCTGCACACTGATGTCAAAATATCCAAATTTTAAGTAGCCATTTTTCCCATAATGCAATTGGGAATTTAACCAATTCAATCTTGGTTGACAGAGCTCAATGAGCTCTGTCAAACAAGATTGAATTAGTTAAATTTCTAGTTGCATTATGGGAAACATTTGCACCTTGAACTTTAGATATTTCGACATCAGTGTGCATGGGGTTAAACTTGAATTAAGTGAATGGCGCTGATTTTTTTTGAATGATAAATATCACTGTTTTGCCTCGAAACATTTATTTCGTGTCATAACGCCACTCGGACGCACAACGTTCAATTAGATGCGTTTGTACATGACGTTCTCACGCGTCATCCGGGTTAACGGAGTGGTGTATCTAGCACAATTTCTAATGACTGCATTGTATCGCGTAGCGTTGAATAAGTTCATTAGTTGTGGTGTACAGGTGGTGATTAGTATCTCACTGTTCAGGCACAAATATTACTTGACTCTAACCCTTTACCTAACGCAACTGCCATGACCTATCGGCACTGTTCACAAACATCTCCATGCTTTTCATTGTTCAATTTGTCTGAAAAACATGGCTTATGACCCCCATCGAAACGAGTTTAACGAGTGCGTCCCCCTGGGGTGTGAACAACTATATTTTGGAGACAAACAAAGAAAAAGTTAGATTTTGCAATATATTTGTGGGGTGGGGAGGAACTGGAGGAGAGCAAGTGCCGTCTTCTATCAGTGTTAGGTAAATGAGTAAATTTAATAAGATTGACAGCCAAGTCCAGATATCAGTACAAGGCCGATTGATGTATCAATTAAGGCAGACATTATAAGGCTCCAGGCAAAACATGGTATCTGATGGATAAAATACGAAAACACACTTTATGAGTTGGTGTGTCCCAAATTATTTTAAAGTCGGTGAAGTAAGTTAGATATTATTAACATGAAAACGGTGTGTTTAGCATTCTAAATATAACTTTCAGACTGTTTCACTTGAACGTTTTGCATTTGGTGGATAGCAGTGATCGTGGCGCAATGCTACTTGCTTATCATCTGGCAAAATGGTTTGCTTTTAACCCATGTTTACTTTTATTTTAAGAACTACTTTATATGCAAGTGTACAGCTTTAGATGAATTAACCCTTTACTCAACGAAGACGATTTCAAAATTTATTATTTTAAATATCATTTTTTCATTTTTTTCAAAAAAAATCAACAATACCATATCATGTGACCCCTCTTTGGAACGAGCTCGAAGAGCTCGTTCCAAAGAGGGGTCACATGATATGGTTTTGTTGAAATATTTCGAGAAATAATATTTTTTCAGCTGCTGAATTTGCATATTACGCGGGCGGATGCGGGCGATTCGTTGGGTAAAGGGTAACAGTGTTTCTACAATATGTTTGGCTGCTTGTACGTTTTCAGGGCAGTATAAAATGGTCTCTCAGTGGCTGTATGGCGACTTAAAGGTTAAGAATCAATTTCATTTCTGAGATACCTATAAATCGCCGTTTTTGAAACTAACATATCAATAGGATACATCAAATAACTTTTTCATGATGATTCTTATTATTACCTGGTAAACGCATTTCTGGTCATTTCTGCCCATACGTGAATTACAACCAGTCCAAGGTGATTGTACTGTACAGCCTTGGGACTGAATGTTGAAAATATTGATTGGTCTACCATATAGAGAGTAATCGCCTGACCGGACTGGTTACGTGAAATAATTCACGAGAGGTGAGGGACGTTGTACAAACACATGTGCGCGAATGCGCACGAGTGTTTTACAATATAGTCCCTCGCCTCGAATGAATTATTTCACGTAACAAGTCCGGTCAAGCGATTACTTTGTTTATTACTTTTCATTCTTAACGATAATTATATTATTTAACCCTTTACCTAACGTAACGGCCAAAAACGGCCAGCGCTATTCTCAAAACTCGCCAATTAATTTTCATTATTTTTTCATTTTTTGTCTCTAAAACATCGGTTATGACCCCTCATTGGAACGAGCTCGTTCCAATGAGGGGTCATAACCTATGTTTTTGAGACAAAAAATGAAAATAATAGTTCTTCAAGAATTTTGTTTTGCAAGTGTCGTCTGCTTTTCATGCTAGGTAAAGGGATAAAAGAAAGCAACAAGAAAAAACAAAAACAAACAATGAAGTCCCCATTACACCCACGGCAAGGCGTCTTCGTTGGATGCACGGATACATGACACAATTGTTGATTGCATAATTCATTTGTGAAGTTATCGTTTAAAATCAAACCCGGAAATCACAGTAAATCACACCTTGGAAAGTAATAAAAAAAACAACGGGGCAAGCATCTACATTATGAAGTCAAGCCATATCAGGGGCGTGGTCCGAAATAAATGGATTCACCGGTTCAAAGGGTTAATCAAATGAAGTGATTAATAATTTAATGGAGGGAAACTCCGATTTCACTGAAGGATTTATCAGACACACGCTTAATCTTCATCCATCATCTACAATATTATCCAAAAATAATCAAGTATTTAAAACTGGTGCCAGCCCTCCATGCACGACCTGCTCTTGATCAAATTATGTAATAGTTACCAAGCTACCTGGAGGTATTCATGGGTTTGAACAACCTGACAGCGTGCGGTGAGTGACGCCGATCCGCGTAGTGGCGAGGTGTTGCAGCATGCTGACAGGTTGCTCGAATTCATGAATAACGAAGACTGGGTCGGTAGATGACTAGCACTAGATATTTTGTTCAATGAATAAAATGCACGGACTCGGGTATAACCAGTGCACGAGAGGTATTGAAGTGTCTTCACTTGAACACTCGGCCCAGTGTTCTATCAAGTATTTTAAGTTGATTACTACTCCCGAAAGACAAAAGACCCAGAGTGTAAAAATAAATTACTCATTAAAAAGTTGAGCTGACACTTTCCTTTGAGTTGAACTATGTTGCCATAACGATATTTATCCAAACATTGCCAAATGCCATATAAACAAAATTAACACAACTCAACTCCTGACATCGCTGAAGGGCAGGACTCGAGGTTGCAATATTGATGACCGCATCTGCACATCGCGAAGTTTTCTCTATGACTGTTCGAAGGATCAAAAAATGGACATAAATTTGTAGCAAGCATTTCACTGGAGCTCGTGGATCGACAGATGAGCATCTTAATCCTATTTCAGGTGCATATACAGAAGACCAGACATACAATATTTCCAAAATGTCTCTATCTCAAAACTAAAAAAAAATCTTCACCACAAACAAAACGTACGGAATGTCAACGAAAACTATTGACTCGGCGAATCCCCGACTTTTTTCAATGCAGGAGATAGTTTGTCCGCAAGTTCAAACAACAATCCCGTTAATCCACACTGTACAGCTATAACTGTTCAAGCAGTGTTTCGTCTTGGAGGAACTGACGTACACTAAAATGCCGAGACGGTACTATGCCAAAAGACTGTGGAAAACGAAAAAAAAATATCTCTCAATAAATTGCACTAAAATATCAAGATGTTACTGTTAATTTCTGGCACAAAAACTGGAGGTCTTATTTCACGCGTTTCTGTGCTCTGTCAAAAACAAGGAAGCCTCAGTCTAACCACCCGATTTTTATGGGAGAGACGAGGGGATTCGTGGATGAAATTTAACGCGAGTGTCTTTTTTTGCAACATCGATTTTTTTAACGAGGTCGATTTTTTTCCAATTCAAACCCTTTGGGGATTGTATAAAAATCGTCGGCGGCTTAAAAATGTCTCAAAGGTAGCAATGGCATTTTTCTTACAATTCTCTTGATTGGAATGGAAGAACGTAGATTGCCATTTCTTTCGGGGTGGTCCAGAAAAAAAAGTGATTTTAATAAAAAATTGAAAGAAAAAGAAACCTTAAACATATATTTATCCCATAAATGTCTTTTTATTCGAACAATAAAAGCCTTGGATAAATGTTTGCTTTATTCAGCTAGTAGGGTGATCAATTTTCCCTATAGGTTTAACATTGAAAGAATTTATTCCTGCAGAAGAGACGGACTTGTTGACCTCTGACCTCTACCGCATTCGTGCAGTATAATTAACAGTTCAATTGTTGTTTACTTTAAACCTCTTTGAAAGTATTACACAATGCCAGTACAAAACACTACACATTGTTCATTTAAAAAAGTATTTTTGCAAGTTTAGTTCAGGTTTAGGTTTGTACGGGAATTATTTTTAGACAGAAATGTTTCACTGCGCTTTTTTAATTTAGGCAATTTTGATTGTCTTCGAATTGGACCAATGTGCTCCTCACTTCTCGCTGTGTTTTGTGGCGAGTAACAACACGATTTCACCGCGGCTGCCCTGTAAAACTTTTTATGGGATAAACAAAATAAACGTAAAGTGCGTTCAAGTAAAATATTTATTCTACTCATAGAATTAAGAATGAAATCGACTCGCCTGAGGCTCGTCGGTTTCATTCTTAATCCTACTCGTAGAATGTGTTTTTTTACTTGAAAACACTATACATTTATTCTATATATATATATTCTACTCATAGAATTAAGAATGAAATCGACTCGCCTGAGGCTCGTCGGTTTCATTCTTAATCCTACTCGTAGAATGTTTTTTTTTACTTGAAAACACTATACGTTTATTCTATATATATATTCCGATAGAATAAAATAAAAAAAAAAATAAGAAAAAGTTTAAATTAATTAACTAATTTTTTTGGAATTGAAAAAAATTAAGAAGAAAAAAAAGAAAAGAAAATAAATTAATTTTTAGTAAGCATAAGACAGTAACAAGAGAGAAAAGATGATTCGACGAGCTCTCGAATCGAAAAAAATATTCAGGAGATCTATATGTTGAGACGTATGGGTGATATCAAATTGAAACGCGAAACGATTAAGTTATTCAAACCCATGATAGAAACCCCAAAACAGACAAAAATAGATCGTCAAAGAATTGAAACTCTTTACAGAAAGCAAGACTCCTCCTTCGACGACTCCTTACAGCCCTTATGATACACCATCAGTGAGAGTTTCGTTCAGGTTATTACCTGTTATTAGCAAACCGCCCATGGCAACGGGTACTCATTGATCACATTTTTCCAGCAATATTTGTAAGCCCAATTGTTTCTAATCTGGAATAATCCTTACCGATGTGTCTGATCACTTTGGGAGTCTTCACATTGAATTATTAAATCAACGGCCTGAAAATTCGAAACCGCTCCTTATCCGAAAAATAACTTCTGCAAGTATTGAACACTTAAGTAGTTATAGACCCAGTGTGACTTTTCCACAGTTATGGAATTCAACAGTCCCAGTACAGCCTACGAAAAGTTCCTTGATATCTACTTGACTGCTTTTCAAACAGCCTTCCCCCTGAACAGAGCTTCAAGCCAAATAATAAATCCATAAAACCACAGTCGTGGATGACAAAAGGACTTTTAATCTCGGCCGACAATAAGAATAAATTCTTCAACAAGAAGTTAAGATCTCCAGCGGAAGTCAATGTTAGGAATTACAAAAATTATTGTCGACTATTTAACCCTTTACCCAACGCAGACGATATCAAAATTTATTATTTTCAATATAATTTTTCTTAATTTTTCAAAAAAATTCATCAAAACCATATCATGTGACCCCTCATTAGAACGAGATCAATGAGCTCGTTCCAATGAGGGGTCACATGATATGGTTGTGTTTACATAATTTGAAAAATGTAATTTTTTCAACTGCTCAATTTGCATATTACGCTGGCGGATGGGGGCGATTCATTAGATAAAGGGTTAAAGAATTAAAAAAGAAACCTCATAGAAAACAAGAATAACACGCAGAAAACATGACTAGTACTAAATAACACACTGAAAATGAATAAACGTGAATGTACTATGCCCCAGACTTGTTAGCGACAAAAAAGGATGCATGGGCCCAATGACATTGCGCAAGAATTCAATATTTTTGTTTACAAACATAGGAAATCAAACTTCAAAATTTGTGCCCAAACCTCAGAAATCCATTGCCGGTTACCTGAATTCTAGATTACAGGAAAACTTGTTTATCACACCAGGGTCCCCTTTCGAAATAGCAGATATTGTAAATTCAATGATACCCAAATTAAGCCAAGACTGTTAAAATGTTACATCTAACATTCTTAAGCACTCATTAAATTTATTTGCACCCCCAGTCGCACATATTATGCATAACTCATTCTAGGGCAGGATGAAAACTGCCAAAGTAATTCCCGTCTTCAAATCAGGTGATGAAAAAAAAATCACTAGATATAGATCAATATCGAAATTCTTCAAACCAATTGATGAAAAGAATTTTACGAACTAGACGAACTATAGACCAATCCTCTAAAATCTTAGAGAAACCTGTGCTTATGACTCACAAACTTTCTAAATACATTTGGTGTGTTTTTTTTGTAAATCTTAGATAAACTGTTGCTTATATGACTCATTCAGTTTCTAAATAAATTTGATGTCCTCTTTTCACATCAATACAGCACCAGGAAGGATTACAGCGCACTACATCCTGTTATGCATTTGAAAAAATTCACAGCTACAGAAAATAATAAACCTACTGAAGACAGTACTCTAGCGCTATTCCTGGATTTATGAACTGCCTTTAGCGTCCTAAACCATGCGATACTACTTCAAAAACTAGTATATTATGGTATAAAGGTAACGCTCATAACTGGTTCAAAGGCAACCTTCAAAGCAGGTCTCAATATGTCCCTTTCGGTGAGAGTAAATCCAATCTATCTGAAATGACATTTGGTGTACCACAAGGTTCGATATTGAGACCTATATTGTTCCCTCTTTATAAACGTCTACATACCGTGACCTTTTATCGTATTATCGTATACAGATGCCATCACAGGTTACAAATCCGGGCCAGCGATATGGATCCACTGTTAACATAATTCAATCAGGAATTACAAAAATGTTTGATTGTTGCACTGTGAACTTCTTGGTTCAGAAACCCAAGAAAACGAAATATATACTTTTCAGTTCAACCCATAAAGAACACAATTACAGTCACGACGATATATGTATAAATAATAAGGTTATCGAGAAGGTCGGTAATAGACAAAATGAAAAATCTGTAAAATTGTTCCGCATAAATATTGATGGAGATTTATCTCCTAAAGCGCATGTATCTCAAATATGCTCGAAAGTTGCTCGTGCTAATTTCGGTCCCAATAGACATAAGAATATTCTCCCACCTAGAGTCATGAAAGCTCTATATTTCACTTTGACACAGAATCATTTCATCTCCGGCATGTAATCAACTTTTGAAACTTCAGAAACCGTCAATTCGAATCAAAAATAATAAGACGTATAATGCATATACCGACCCACTGTTCATCATCTGAAAATAAATCATATGTACAACTTGCACGCTTACTTGTTCTTGTTTGATTGGAATAATGGAAATCTTTCAGCATCCTTTGCGATTTTATTTTCCACTGTTGACAAGCAAACTAATATATTAACACGCCAAGTCGACTTCTTGCCCAGTTAAAGAACAAGAACAAAAACCTTGGGAAATATACCCGTCTTTGTATTCTCTAAATTATGGAACGAACTAGAATTGGGCATTAGTGCAATTAGCTAAAGGAAAGAATTCAAGAAAAGGTTAATCTCAAAGCTCCTTTCAGCGTACTGTAATAGTATATATTGCTCAAATCTTAACTGCCAGATTGTGCTGTCTAGCATTCTTCAATTCCTAGACCTGTATCCCACTCCGCTTCATGTCATACCGTACTGTAAAAACTAACACCAACATAATATTGTTGAATAACTGACAAGGTGGGCTAACAAGCCTTGCATAATTAGAATACTAATTTTCAAAGAAACTTTGGTAATCCCGTCCGGGTTGGCCTTCGTGTTAATCCCAGACCTTGCATTTGATAAATTTGCGGTTTTCGACCAGTCGACTTCTTGATCTGGAACCTTAAAGTATTAAATGCAAGGATTAGTGCCGGGCGGGATGAATCCAGCTCAACAGGCTCCGGCCACCACATACACCATTTGCAAATACCATGGTCAATCTGTCTTACAGGCAATTATGGTATTTATTTCATTATGTTTATTTTTTCCCAATCTCAAGCTAGGTATTCTTCCCTTTTCGTTATGTACCCCCTTTATCTACATACCTGTCCCTATCTATCCACCTGTTCTTCTTTTGTCTCCCGTTCTTAGGGCAAGGCAGGAAGATAGTTAATCCGGATATGCCTTTCCCTGCTGATATACAGACGTAAACTAGATGGTTTCAAATTTAATGTCTTGACATCTGTACTGCGATTTGTACATTTCTTGTAAATTATGTGTTATGTTTGTATACCGGTGAATAAAATATATATCAAATATATCCCGACTAGGCCTCGATCTGGTCAAAATTATCTGCCACTTCCCTCCACACAATACTGTAGAATGTTACTTGTTGAAAACGAAACACTAGAAAACCTTGAATCTCAAAAGCTGTTTTCTCTGATCCAGTCTTGATTTTAAATTTTATCAAAGAATCAACTTAATTTGCAACAAAAAACTCAGCGAAAAACGTCTGTATTACCCACCCCCCCCCCCCCCCCTCCTTTCCGTTCCGATTCTGTATCAGACAGATTCAATTTCCGGTAAACATTCACATATATGCATTGTTATGCATTAAAATATAGTTCCTGAATTTCCAAATTTTGACCAGTTTCAACACAATTTAAACTGAAAAATAGGGGAAACGGGCTTATGTAACTGGATTGTCAGATAAATGCATTATCATGACCATGACAATGTCCTGTAAGTTGTGTCAGATTCTCGGTCGTGTTGGGCTCGTTGTGATCCGATTGTAAAAACGACCTCGAATCTGATACAATACCGGACATGCACATAGTCATGATAATATATATATATTATTCAGAAATATATAAAACCACTGATGAAAGTGTGTCGCGCCCAGGTCGCGATCTGCCCGAGAAAGATACTATTTTTGACATCACAGTTTGTACTAGTCGGGTGTCGGACACTTTGAATTAAAAAACGATAAATCATCACGTGATTATGTAGGAGACATCGAATCTGCCATTTTAGAGCGGACTCTCGACCCAATTAACCCTTTGCCCATCGAATCGCCCGCATCCGCCCGCATAATATGCAAATTCCGCAGCTGAAGAAATATTATTTTTCGAAAAATTTCAACAAAACCATATCATGTGACCCCTCTTTGGAACGAGCTCGTAGAGCTCGTTCCAAAGAGGGGTCACATGATATGGTTTTGTTGAAATTGTTTTGAAAAAAATTATAAAATGATATTTAAAATAATACATTTTAAAATCGTCTGCGTTGGGTAAAGGGTTAATTAACGTACAAAGACTATATGAAATTTACTCCGGATTCAAAAGACTACATATCTGAACACGATATACAGTACAGTCGCCGTGGAATTGTCACTGTTCACGCATGGACAATATTTTCACTGACACAATAATATTGTATTCCAAACACTAATTATAGGAATAATCATAAAACATTGAATGAATAAAGGACCGGGTACAACCTGATGCGTCATCAATTAAAATTTTGCTGTTGCTGATTTTTTTTCAGGGGTAAACGCTTGCGTGGATATCACTGCCCACGCATGGATTGCGACAAGTCCACGGCGACTGTATCTAAAGCTTGATAAATCCAGCTACATCCCAATAACAGAGAGGAAGTAAAGAGACAGCGCCGCATTTCTGTTAGATGATTTTGTCTAAATTCCTATGGTCTTGACACCTGTATCAAGAGGAGACTACTTCCCTCCCTGAAAAGTAATATCAAAAACGTGCAATCTAAGACACGTTTTGCTTTAAGTCGACATTTACTCTCTAATATTTTAGAGTACAAGCGCCAGTTTTAACCAACCAAATTAATTAAAATAAAAATAAACTAAAACAAAGAAATCTAAATGCACCACGGAATTTTCAATAACATTTGCAGTCGTCCCCTTCGGCTCATCCAAAATCTACATTCTGAAAAATCGAGTATTTGAATCTGTACAAAAATTCCAACTGCATTTTACTTCTGGAACAAGTGCACCATATGAAGAGGAAGCTGGGAGAAATCAGTTCCAGTGTTAATGCTGGGCCGAAACAGTTCGGATCCACATTTTTATGCACCCTGGTATTTTAGTGTCAAACTAAGTGTTTTGGCGCCAAAATGCTAATGGGAATGGAGGGCTTTTCTTGCGCTGCCTGATCCAAATAAATCGATCGAGTTTTGAAAAATGAACTGTCAATTATTTCAAGAGAAAACAGACAAAAACTCCGACTCGAAAGTTCTGACGAAATACTTGGTAGTAAAAAAAGCGGTCACCTGAGTAAAATCGATGTAGCTGAATCATTTAATGGTCAGGTCCATCTCCACTGCCAGCATGGGGGGCACGGTGGCGTTGTGTACTAAGGCGTACTGCACGTCGATGGTGCACTTGTCTTCAACCAATGCTAACCCTGCTTGTGTGTAGTTAGTATGTTGGGGAGCTGACAGTTGCTCGTCGTTGCTCGGTGGTTCTCTCCGGGTACTCCGGCTTCCCCCACCCGTAAAACTGTCACGGTCATGATTAGCTACTGTGCATAAATATGTGACCTTAAACACTAATAAATAAATAAATAATGGTCAGGTCGGATGTTGCCGGTACGTACACCTGTTGCTGCACACAGATAATAACAGATTAATCAACTAATTATCGTTAATCTACTGAACTTATCGGGTCGCGAGTCTTTACAAAAGGTATAATTTAACTAAATAAATGTTCCATACCGTTGCGAGTCTCTCCCGATGGTAAGAAGTATTTATCTAATTAAGTGCTGCCTTTTGTAAAGTTGATAACCAACATTATTTCCAAATGAAACAAAAAAAAGTATTCTGATTGGCTGAGGGGTGCGGTGTAACATGCAGTCCACAGTAATTTGTGTAAAAACAATAGCAGGCTATAGGGCTAACAAAGTACCCATTTTTAATTATTAATTCATACCTTCTGCTTGGTTATGTTAGAACAAAAATAAAAATACAGGAAATTTAATACTTTTGTGCAATAAAATATTACAGATATGGGTGTCATTGGAACTGACTCATTGAGCCCGTTCCAATGACATCCATATTTGTCTGGGTTTCTTTAAGAAACTTACAAAGTACAACTTTTCAGACAGTTTTTTCACATAATGCAGTTTAAAGTAGAGAGGACACCAAAATTCTTGGAAATAAATCCGTTATCCTTGTGTTTTCCAGGGAGTATGGGAGTTTACACCGGTCTGGGAACTCATACACCCTTCGGCTTTGCCTGAGGGTGTATGAATTCTCAAACCGGTGTAAATTCCCATACACCCTGGAAAACACAAGGATAACTAATAATGTTTTATTGAAGAAAAACCAATGCCTCATTACAACTTATTGACAATTAACTTTGAAACTGTGTCCATACTCACAGGGTTTGGGGGGTTGCGCTTCGTGGTGATACCACCTTAATTGTTTTGGTGTAAATCAAAAAAATCTTATTGTAGTTGGCGAAATATGCACACGGCAGCATGAACACTGATCAATTCTGATTTACTGTTAGTAAAATTAATAAGCGAGTGACTGACACAGCTATTACTACAGTAATACTAGAAAATATAGTTTCTAGTTTCTCGCTCACAATTGGCTACGTGACGCCCGGTAACGTACTGTCAACAGTTTCCGTTGTCTGAATGAAATGTCGAACTTCTTTCATGCCAACCTTTGAACGGTGTGCCGCTTCTCGTTCAAAAGTTGCAACATTTCCTTTTTGCATTCGTCGGTATATTAGGCTCCGCATCCATTTCGGGACTATTGTTGTCTTTTGTCTAATGCGAAGAAAAGCAGCTGTCAGAAAAATAATCAGTGCACTGTGAATCAATATGGTTGGGATAAAAACAGAAAAATAGCATATTTTCTTACCGTTTTAGCTGGTATGAAAGTTGATATTAGACCCAAAAATACAACAACCGATAAAAGAACAGTTATCGCGAACGATAGTATCTCTCCACAATTGTTCCGAATTAGAAACACTAAGTTATTCAGCAGTGATAAAATTATGACTGGTACAATAATAACACTAATTACAGAGTAAGTTCAAGATCCAACAAACTGTGCGGAATCGATTTCCCAAATGTTATTTTTTGAAAATATCTAAGAATGAAACAACTATTCTGGTAGTGTTTTGTCAGACGTCACCATTGCATTTCTATAGGTTTATCTCGTTAACACATTAACATCGTCCGTTTTTGCCGATTTCTCAAAATAATAACATGCTTGTTCATTAAAAGGGAAAAGGGCTTTGTCCACACCCATGCCGTTTTCAGTACGACAGTTTGAGATCAGGAAAATCAGGAAACAACTCCTTCACTTTCAATCCTAACAAGTGTTTTGACTGATTCCAAAGTCATGCTTTTTTCGTAACCGTTAATTAGTATGATGGTTGGTTTCCAAACTGCTATTCGGGAAACGTTATTGTCGTTATTTTACCAAATTGAGTTGGATCCCTAGAAAATAAACTGTCGTGCCACGTTAATTCAACCAAACCCAAAGTGCATAATGATTGATCAATGTCATCAAACTTGGGGATACTTACAACAAACACCATGTCCATGTGTACCGCACCAACTGCTTTTTCCACGGGACTCAGTGAAGGTGAATAGTTTGCAAACATTTCCTCCCGTAAAGCTTTCAAGTCAGTCTTCCTGGTGCCCTGGATCAATTCAGCTGTGAGAACGAATATCAAAATTATCATTTACAAACAAAAAAGATTGTTAGAAATATTCATATCTAACGTTCCGTACCCAGCGACCCCGGAACAAGATGGCGTGAAAGTTCTTTAGCAAAATCAGACACACCATATACGCGAACTGTATCCATTAACGAGATATTGAGTGAAATGTCCAATACCGTTATGAGTTTTAATTTATCTTCCAATAACACTGTTTTCGGCTAATTGAATAGGTAGAACTGTATCTTTACCGAGGAAATTAGCAGTTTTATACACATCCATGTCGTACTTCATAGCACGTCGTTTATTCTCCAAACTTTAATGGAACGGTGTCGATTGGTGACAAGTGAACAATAAAAACCCGAAAATATTTTTGTTTCAAACTTGAACACAACGAAGGCGCAGTTACTACAATAGTTATTTGGACGACGGTTTTTAGGGTAATATGACTTGGGTTCTGCGAAGCTTCGAAATTCGATTCGATTCGAAATTGTTACGGTGATTCGATTCGATTATATTTGAGTCGCATTGATTTCGGATCCTTGAGAGTGAGTCTTCTTGAACTCTTCTTCTATCATCAGGTCTCCTAGACCTCTTCGTCTATCGTCAGGTCTCCTGTCCAGGAGACCTGACGACAAACGAATAGATCTAGGTGGACCCGTTTCCGAAACTACTTTGATTCCATTCTGGAATATTCCGCTTCTTTGATATACTTGCCAAACACTGACGAGTCGCCTTGGAATACAATACCTGAGTGGAGACTGGCAACGTTAACGGTTGTAAAAAAGAGACTCATTTAGAGATTCGTTTCGATACGAAATCCTATGGCTGTTTCGATTCGTGATTCGATTCGACGAAAAATTTGAGATTCGCAGGCCTCTAAATCTAACGGTCTTCCAGACATATTTTGAAAACATTCTTTCTTCTCCTGTCAGCGTTGTTCGGTTTTCGTCTTTCATTACATAAACAAAACCAATTTGCTTTACTTTGTGCCTCATAACACTTCATCTCTACGTGTCTGGAAACATTATAAAATTACTCCATGCATGCTGAATTTAAAATTCATAATTTGTACACCTGATCTGCCCTAAAAAATGAACGAACCTTTGGTTTGGGCGTACCGGACCCATTTTTACCTCCTTTAATTGCATGTTTGTTCTTGCGTATATAGGAGGCACAAGGTGTCCTTGATCTGAATTTAGATTACGGGTGATTACATGAGGACGAAACAAATGGTGCCCGTTCACCACTCGGACCTGTTCAGAGGTTACTCTTGGCTCCGGTCGGCATCGTGAATTTTGTTAAATTATCGCCAAAAATTATCTGTACGGAACATTATGATTATTATTCCGAGAAGAGGACATAAAAATGATGCTGACCTGGAGGCAGAGCGGCATCGTGTCTTATCGGTTGCAGAAAATAAAACTGTCTACCCATGTATGGCTTTTGAAGACTGTGAGCCATCCATCACTCCTCCAATCGTTAGTGGGTCCGGTGCAGTAGGTCATCGGGTCTTCCTTCGGGGACTCACGATGGCATGATTAAACCTCACTCCTCACCTCCACCCCACCCAAAAAAGAAATAACAAAAAACGTCTGTTCGATTTCAGATACGGATTGATGGTTTTTGTTGCAGTTATTGTTGACAGGTTGTCAATTGCGAAGAGCTTTGATAGGTAGCGAAGACGCCCATAACACACAAGCTGGTGGTGCAGCTGAATATTAGAGACCTGCGGACTTTTCAATGGAACGTCCCGCCCCCTATTTCTCTCAGGCTTTACTGCGGACTTACAGGTTTTGCATGTTTGTTATCAGGAGGGAGCTACCTGTCAACAATGGCACCATTACCTTTGATTTTAGGTATTAAAATGGATGACATTTGCAAGTCTTCAGTTGTAGAGTTCTTCTGAACAGAAACATCGCTTCGTCATTTTCGGAGCCCTTAATCTAATGCCATTCTCGTATCCAAACATTGTAAACACTTTGGAAATAGTATAAACAAGGCAGCAACGTTTTTTGCCTGTCCCGAAATCTTCTAAATCACATGGTGACAGTTCGATGAAAGCTATTTTGATCTGAAGATGTAAGTGAATCCTTTTTATTACTTTCCAAAGTGTGCTTTACTGGAATTTCCGGACTCGATTGTAAACGGTAACTTCACAAGTGAATTATGCAATCAACAATTGTGTCATGTATCTGTGCGCGCAAACGAAGACGCTTTGCCGTAGGTGTAATGGGAATTTCAATGTTTTTTTTTTAACCCTTTACCTACCATGAAAAGCCAACGACACTTACAAACAAAATTCTTGAATAACTAATTTTTTCATTTTTTTGTCTCAAAAACATAGGTTATGACCCTCAGTGGAACGAGCTCGACAAACTTGTTCCAATGAGGGGTCATAACCTATGTTTTAGAGACAAAAAATGGTGATTTTTGAGAATAGCGCAACGGCCAAAAACCGGCCAGCGCTATTCTCAAAAATTGCCAATTTTACTCTCTATGTTATGAAGGGAAGTTATCCGCATTTCAGCAGTATCAAAAACACCGCCTTGTTTTAAAACAAAATGTACAAGTAAATGAGATTGTGGAATTTTTAATTGTATTTGCCGGTGACAATTGTCTATTTAGCGTGCATTTTAGTACATCGCGATTGTTTTCATATATGCTCCTAACATGCGCTTTATACGAATGCAAAACTTGTTTAAAATGTGAAGCGTGATGAAAATAATGGCCCTAATCATATGTTATTTACTTTCAAAGTATCTAATGTACGATCAATTTGGCCACCAATCTGCACCTTTGTTCACATTAAGAGTACACTTTACTGAGCAGACCATAAATTCATTTGCAATTAATACATTAGGAATATTGGGCATCGCATCTATTGCTCGGCAGATTTCAGAACGCATCGAAAATAATATGAGTTATGCTCCTTAATTTGTGTTAGCGTGAGTGCTACCGATTAATCAACAAGTTCAAAGAGAAGTCCATAATATTGTTATTTGGATAATACTGTAATCTAGACGACGATCAGCATTTTCGGCGACGTAACAACCGTTGCTTATTTCAAGTTCCTTATTCGACATTCGTTATCAACCGAAAGTCTGTTAATGACGAATGTCGAATAAGGTACTGGGAATAAGTAACGATTGTCACGTCAGTGGAATTTTCTTGGTTGAACAGTTTACGTTTAAGTCGGAGTTCCTCACGGTTTTCGCCCGTCTAACCTTCGCGCGAAGTACACGAAAATTCTGCTGGATTACGGAATGTACTCACTGTCAGAGTATTCAGAGGATTTTCTCGCGCGGTGAATTTTCAAAAGAAGACTTCCAAGGAGTACTTGTCCACAAAGTTTGTTTGTATACAGTTAAAACTAGAAATCCTGTTATGAAATGCGCACAAACAGGACGTCGATCTGCACTTTAATTTACGCGTTATGACCATAGTAAAGCTATCAAATTCTGTGCATATGGCTTGGGCAGAAGCAATGTTTCAGCCAATGGACCTCTGGGTAACCCGGAGGTCCATTGGCAGAAACATTGCCTGTGTTTGCTATGAGTAACCAGGAGAACCTGCCATACCTTGGATGCCATTCGATATGGCAATTGCGCGCAATTCCTACGCGCAATTAAATCTAGATAAGCGCACAGTTCTTGACAGGACTTCTAGTTTTAACTGTAGGTTCCAGTACACTGTTTTCCTGCAAAAAGCGCCTTTTAGCGGTTTGCACCCCAACATTTAACGGAGAATAAAAATTACTAACTTATCCAGCTGGTGGGAAATGAACCGAACTTGTAACTATGAATAAAATGTTAAAGAACATGTTTAAAAAAAAATATAAAATATTTGTGATAACTTTCTTTGAAAAGTGTGATAAAAGATAAAAATTGGGTGGGAGAGATAAAAACATTTTTAATTTATTCAGTGTGACACTGGGCGGTACTACATGAATCAACAAATTTAAAGGCAAAAGTCACATGATCACCTACATTTTTTTTCTATATTTTTTGAAGAGTTGATAAACTAAATAGATATAGGGTTTTATTATATGCTTGTTTTAAATGATAGCAAGAAATGTTTAACCGCTATTTTTCTATATCTATCTTCACGATAGATATAAGGGAATATCCCTCTGTAGATCAATCGAATCACGCAAGAAAAGTAGAACGAAATTACTGCGCCGACGAACGTACTTTTTATATGTCCAATACACGCAGCACAGTTATTCCCCTAACATCACATCGCGTATCGATTTTCTGTACGCCTGTATGTTTGTGACGAAAGTTGCTCAACAAATTTGACATCACATCGCGTATCGATTTTCTGTAAAAATATAAAACAATGGACCGATTTGGGAACTTTAATTTAATGGGAGAGGAAGTTTTTAAAAGTATATTCGATGAAATGGTGGACAACACGGCCGAATTACGGGCCGCTGATTTTTTATTGGCAGCTGACAAAGACAGTGATTTTAACATGGGATTGGGAGAGCCAGCGGCAACGGAACCCAAAATTGACGGGTCATCCCAAATGTTCGCAACAAAAACATCAAAAGAAACCACAAAATACAATACAAACATTGAGTGGAGATAAATGCCACAATGAAAAGGATAGTGTTCATTGTTGACATTAATGAAAGTCAAGAAAAATATTCCAAATCCTGCATAAATATTAAAAAAAAAACTTGTTCAACCTTAAGTTATAATATAAGATGATTATTGAAACCCATTGGGTCATGCAGAATACATTAGGCAGCCAGCATTGGGCCATGCAGAATACATTAGGCAGCCAACATTGGGCCATGCAGAATACATTAGGCAGCCAGCATTGGGCCATGCAGAATACATTAGGCAGCCAACATTGGGCCATGCAGAATACATTAGGCAGCCAACATTGGGTCATGCAGAATACATTAGGCAGCCAACATTGGGCCATGCAGAATACATTAGGCAGCCAGCATTGGGCCATGCAGAATACATTAGGCAGCCAACATTGGGCCATGCAGAATACATTAGGCAGCCAGCATTGGGCCATGCAGAATACATTAGGCAGCCAACATTGGGTCATGCTGAATCCATTAGGCAGCCAACATTGAGCCATGCAGAATACATTAGGCAGCCAACATTGAGCCATGCAGAATACATTAGGCAGCCAACATTGGATCATGCAGAATACATTAGGCAGCCAACATTGGATCATGCAGAATACATTAGGCAGCCAACATTGGGTCATGCAGAATACATTAGGCAGCCAGCATTGGGCCATGCAGAATACATTAGGCAGCCAACATTGAGCCATGCAGAATACATTAGGCAGCCAGCATTGGGCCATGCAGAATACATTAGGCAGCCAGCATTGGGCCATGCAGAATACATTAGGCAGCCAACATTGTGTCATGCAGAATACATTAGGCAGCCAACATTGGGCCATGCAGAATACATTAGGCAGCCAACATTGGGTCATGCTGAATACATTAGGCAGCCAACATTGTGTCATGCAGAATACATTAGGCAGCCAACATTGGGCCATGCAGAATACATTAGGCAGCCAACATTGGGTCATGCTGAATCCATTAGGCAGCCAACATTTTCAAAGGGGGGTAATGAAAGTGAGGGGATGAATCACAGGCCTGGTGGTATTGAAATGCCCAATGGATAGTTTGTAAAAGGAAATACATGTAACCTGTAAGCACAGTAGGCTCTATATATGTACATGGATAGTGTAGATCCGTAGGTTTTCTGTTTGCATAGCAGAAAATATGGAATGAGTTGCTGGAATGAGATGTAGAATTTTCACAAGCAGCTGGAAGCCGCGAGTGAAAAGTTAAATTCCATTTCAGCCACTAATGACATAATTGTGTGAAAAATATGCATGTATAGAGGATATCTACACTTTTTGAATGGATACCAAAATTATGTCATGAGTGAGGATTGGAGGATGAAAAATAATTTATTTTCACGAGTGGCAAAAGCCACGAGTGAAAATATATTTATATTTTTTTTAAATCGACCGGGGGCCAAATCGGTCATCTGCACCAGCTGTTTTCTGTTGACTCTGTGATCATTTTCCCCACTTTGGAGTTTTGAATGCATGAAAACACCTCCTTAACCTTTCGCCTTTCGCGATAAAAACAACGCAACGCATATAATAAAAATAATTAGAATACCTACTATTTTTGAGTGAGTATCAGAATTATCTCATGAGTGGCTGGAAACTAGTGGAAAGGAATATTAGTTTTCATGAGCGGCTGAAAGCCGAGAGTAAAAACCTAAATTATTTTTCGGCCACAAATGAGATGTTTCTAATTCTCACCCAAAAACAGTAGGTATTCTTTTTATTATATGCGTTGCGTTGTTTTTATGGCACTTAAAAGTCGAAAGGTGGTCTTCTCATGCAATCAAAACTCCGAAGTGGAGAAAATAGGTACCCTCTTTATTTTCACGAGGGGCAATGCCACGTTCACGATGAAATATTTCGGTATCCATTCAAAAAGTGTAGATTTTTTTTATCATGTCATTGTTCACATGGGGGGGGGGGGGGGGGGGGGGGGGTGGTGCTCCAAAATGCATTTTGAAGGATTTGCATGTATAGAATGATTTTATGCAGACAACAAATTACTCCTATGACCACACACCCACTCCAAGTAGCGGTGGGGTGTGGTCATAGGTATTTTTTTCATAGCGGTAAAGAAAACTCTTCTCATTAAATCACTCTTAATCCTACAAAATGCATTTTGGAGCCAGAAATTAAAAAATGCCTAATTGACCGCCATGTGGCCTATATCGAAGATGAATCGTTAGTCGTTGTTAAATCTTTCACTTGTGGGATATGATTTTTCTTAACCTTCTGTATTTGAGTGAGTATCGAAATTAGCTCATGAGTGGCTGTAAAGGAATTTTAGTTTTCACGAGCGGCTGAAATTCTTTTGCAGCCACGAATGTTTTTGAGTGGATACCAGGATTATCTCATTCGTGGCTACAAGGAAATCTATGTTTTCACTCGCGGCTTTCCGATACTCACTGAAAAACAGAAGATATTTTTTTATTATACGCGATGCGTTCTTTTTATCGCGATTAAAAAAGATGGAAGGTGGTCTTTTTTATGCGATCATTACTGCGAAGTGAAGAATAGGTATCCTCTATATTTCCACGAGTTGCAAACAACGAGTGGAAATATGTAATTTGTTCATGTTCATGAATAAAATATTTCGGTATTCATTCCAAAAGTGTAGATTTCCTTTTTATTATAAGTCATTGTTCACATGGGGAGGGGAGGTTGTGCTCCAAAATGCATTTTGAAGGATTTACATGTAGAATGATTTTATGCAGACAACAATTTCTCGCTGTCTTTCAAAAAGTACGTTCGTCGACGGAATAATTGCATTCTAATTCTCTTGCGTGATTCGATTGATCTACAGAGGGATATTCCCTTAGTTCTATCATGACAATAGATATTGGAAAATATCGGTTAAAAATTCTCGCTATCTTTTAGAAAAGCATATAACAAAAAATTACCCCTATGACCACACCCCAACCCCAAGTAGCGGTAGGGGTGTGATCATAGGCGTTTTTTTGTTTGTTTTTTTTCATAGTGATAAAGAATAATTTCCGTATAAAATCACTCTAAATCGTTCGAGAAGCATTTTGGAGCTAAAAATGCTTAATTGACCCCCATGAGATCTATAGTGAAGATAAATTCTCATATCTTTCACCAGTGGGATACAGTACAATTTTTCTCTTATTCATATTTCATCAAATGTAATGTGATAGCATATAATAAAAGAAAATATAGAGGATACCTAGTGTTTTTTCAGTTACTCTTTACCGAAACAAATCAGCCAAAACCGCCTGCATAAAAAAAAATTAGCATGCTATTTTTTTTCATCTTTCTCTGCCAACTCATAGCTTATTACCCCTCATAGGAATAAGCTGATTGGGCTCATTTCAATGAGGGGTCATAAGCTATGGTTTGGAAGAAAAGTTGTTTGTTTTTTTTTCGTCTGCAACTCGTGTCAGGTAATGGGTTAATAATCAGTGATTAATCAAAACATCAACATTAGGGATACCGGTAATATGAAAGTTCTGTTTATTGTTGAATGGTATAGCCCGATATACATGTATTGTAGTAATACTAGTATACATTTTAACCCTTAACCTAACGTAACGTCCAAAAACAGCCATCACTTGTGAGAAAGAAATCTCAACAAAATCAATCATCTACTTTTTTTGCACGTAAATCTCCATGTGGCACTTCGTCATTCTTTGCAACCGAAACAACTTGTGTTAACGTCACCAGTTCCACCATTGATTCTCTTTGTAGTACCGACATGGCAACACTCATTTTAAATTGGAACACATTCAATGCACCGGTAAATGTGTATTTTAGCTCGTCTCAAAGTAACAAAGTTAGTGTTGCGAATAGTCCAAAAAGGAAGTACAAGAAAATCCGACCCATCGATAGTGACAGTGACAGTGATGACAAATAAGATAAAACCAATTTGAACATTTGAAAAATCCTCCTTTGTCCTTCATTGAACATTTTGTGCACTGTGTCATGTTTGTGTGCATCTGCGCAGTGCACTTTTGTTATTACGTTTGAATTAATGTGCCACCCATTGTTTTGGGGGAATGTCATAAAACACTTCCACACGCGTTCATTGATTCTGTGTGCGTAACTGACAATATAGCCATTTTCTAAGGGGATTTATGTGGAACTATTTTGTTGTGTGGTAGTTTGATTTTGAAATCGAGAACCAATAAGTAAATGGGTGAGCTGCGTCATCTGATTTTTGTTGACAATGTCATCATTTTCTCCACCTCGGGTTTTTGATTGCAATGAAAACACCACATTACCTCTTTTAATCGCAACAAAAACAACGCAACGCATATAATAAAAAGAATACCTACTGCTTTTGAGTGATTATCGGAATTATCTCATTCGTGGCTGCAAAGGAATTTAATTTTTCACTCGCGGCATTCAGCCGCTCGTTAAAACTAATATTCCTTTGCAGCCACGAATGAAATAATTCCGATACTCACTCAAAAACAGTAGGTATCCTCCATGTTTTTATCCAACCTCGGCTTGATGAGGTGGGGAGAAAAAAATATTTGTACTGCAGGCAATGGAAAAACAGTTTATTGTAACGAAAAGCAATATTTCTCGTGATTTCTGCCGAGTGATATTTTTTACAAAGGTATTGGATGTTCGATCTGCTGGTATTAATATTTTTATGACTGAAACCAAATCGATTTGTAATTGGGTGGACAGGTTTGAGAAAATGTAATTTTGAAGGTGTGTGCGGCCCATTTTTTCATGAAAAAGTGCCTATTTTATTGTGCCGATGTGCATAAAATGCTGGTCAAATAAATAGTTGATGTTAGGTGGAAAACAGAGTGGTATAATCTGATTATTTTGATATGTTTCCAGTCAACCAGAGCCATGCCAATATGCAAATTTAATGGCAGCTAAATGCCCTTATTTGTGCAAAATAAGTATGTTTTAATTCCCTCCGGCCAAAATTGGAATGGGGCATACTTTCAATCTGACAAAAAACATGCAATCAAATTGATCATTGACTTCCACTTGCTAACTACCCCCCCCCCCCCTTCCCCCCATCCACAAATATGATCACTACAAGTTCGGTTGCTTCCTATTGTATAATTTAACTTCTCCTGTCTATATATAGTGGCTGTAAGTGTGATTTTTGACATTCTGTGGTATACAAAACAGTCACAGAATAGGGATTTTTCTTTTTCTTGGCAATAGTGGGGGCCAAATTAATAAAAAATGTCCTCCTCGATTCAAATGTTGTGTTGATGAGATACTAGGAGCCTTTTACTCCAAGAGAGCAATTTCGGTGTGTTGCTGCTTGATTTTTCCAAGTTGAAATGACTATTTTCCCATATTTCTGAACCGAATTGCAGTAAAAACCACCTCACTTTTAGTAACTTCTCCTCTCCCATCTACAACATTCACAACATTAGATATTTATTTCTATTTGCACTATAAAAGATGCAATTCAAAGGATTTATCAGCCATAGTGTTGTTCACTATAAGTTCTGCGTTATTCACAAAGAGAGCCTGCAATAATACCGAAATCTGTCTCATAAATGGCATTATGTGTGCTTCCTCTGTCCTTGGTCTTTCATTTGCCATTTTCTTACCCAGTTCTCCCACAACGACTTAGTCTATGTATAACATACTCACGGAATGGTGATGTACTATTGAAGGATACCTTTTGGAGGATACCTTTAAGATGATAGTTATGTTTCCTAGTACCTGTTTGCCCCTGCCTTCTAGACCAAACAATGACCTCCATACCACCAAGGCCATTTCTGCAGATTTGTCCATAGTCACTATCATCTGTTCTATGATTAATTTCCACTCCAGCTCTATAGTCCTCTACCACCATTGCAGTATTGGACCATTACTACTGACTTGTAGCACCACAATAGCTTGCTGGCTATCGCTGTATTGATTCCACCCTATGTCAAGCCTTGAACAAGGTCAATCAGATTTCTGCATTTCCCCCAACATATTCCATCTGAAACAGAGTTTAAAACCCTTGGATAACATCTAAAGTCTGAGCGAGACAATAGAAGGGATTCCTTGAGTATGATTCCTAGCCGATTCTGAACTGTAAAAGCCTGCTATTGCAATGTTACATCATGTGCAAGTTGACTTATCTTCGTATTTCTCCGTGCTCGGAATGTCAATAAGACCGAATTAGGGAGCACTGCCTCACTATTTTTCTTGTTGACGCGTCCTTTTTTAATCCAAGTTTTATTCGACGATACGTGCTTTGTCCCATAATTCGATTATTCTTTTCTTAATTTTGTAAATCCGTCTTTTATTTCCATGATGTGGCGATGTTACTAATATGGTGTAACCCCCTGATAAATAATCAAATCGATTTCGAGGTACTTTTCAAATAATGGAAAACGTAGCTTGAAAATGGGCGGCGAGTTATTTTGACGTCAAACGCTAAACAGCGTAATATTTTGGAATTATTGGATGCCTATTCGTACGCAAGAAAAAATCCTTCACAATTTTTGGATAACGAAAATATTAAAAATTAAAACAATTCAAGTTTACCATTAGACTACTATGGCGACTTTCAGTGTGCAAAATTTCAAAAATGACTCTAACCGACTGAACCTTCACGTAGTTTGGAGATGGATAACCGAACGCTCGGCTGTGTAAAAATACTTGGGAACCTGCTCTTTATCATTAACGAGTATTCATATATTGCGTGGAATTGAAATATATATAGCCTCTCAAGGCAAAAGTCTAAAAATATATCAAGACACAAGAAAGGCTGGTAGAGTGACAAGACCATATTTGGGCCTTATTTTTAGAACTGCAGGTATCCACATTAAAGTTAAATGCTTCATATTCTGTGGATATCCTTCTTATTCACTTGGAAGTAAAATTACTTCATCTCCATCGATGTGCATTGTTACAATTTATGGGAGAGTGCCTATAGGCACTCTCTTCCATAAATTGTAACAAGACAAAAATGTGAGAAGCTGAGCAGCCAAGAAGCTGAGAAAAAACTCGGCACTCTAGCAGTTGAGTTACTCACACTTTACCATTCAAAATGCATTTTTGGCTAACCGGTCATCCGTTCGTGTTGATTTAAAGGCGCGTAACCACCACGCGAATGAGACGAGCGTTCTCGTCAAATTTTGCACACTGGACTTTTGTGCTGATAACATATCCCTATTATTTTGTCTCGTGACAGTTCTGAATTACATTTTTTTAAACGCGGACAATTTACATAACAGTATGCGAAGTCTGTTTGAAATGACCACGCATCTTCGTTATGTATTGTAAAAATCATTAGATGAGCGG
Organism: Pictodentalium vernedei; assembly: GCA_031216915.1. Lineage (NCBI taxonomy): Eukaryota > Metazoa > Mollusca > Scaphopoda > Dentaliida > Dentaliidae > Pictodentalium > Pictodentalium vernedei. The sequence goes on along the minus strand of CM062296.1, from coordinate 87,409,035 downwards.
GAATACTGAACAGGGTTTAAGGTCACATGAGCTTACCATGATTAAGTGTTGAAAGAATAGCACTTATAAAATAACGGGTAGTGAAGAAGGACGGCTTTCAAGTCAATATGGTGGCCGTATAAATATTATCATCATTAAGGTTTTTTACAAATTTATTACACATCCATTAAACTTTAAACCCTTGTATTCAACGGAATCGCCGCTATGATATACATGATTCTGTATTCAATGGGTGATATAGAAGACGGAACTTTTTTACCGCACCGTTTAGTTACGCTTCGAAAAGTTTCCAAATTTCGTTATACAATCATCAACCGTCTGTCGCATAGTGTGAAAATGAAAACGTCCAAAGCAAAATAAAGTAGGTTCACAAAAAATTAGTTAGCCAAAAATGAGATAATATTTTAAAAAAAAACCAATCATTTCCAACCAGAACATTAACCCAGTCCCGTGGCCGTCTCGTTTTGTGGATCCCGTTATATCTAAATTGGTAAACTTTATTTCGATAAATCTTCGTATATCTTGAGAGGCTTCGAACTTCTTTTAAAAATGTTTCTCCCAGCTGTTTTGCAAATCTGCACAAATTCGTTCTTATATTTCTACTAACAGTAATAGCCACCAAATGGTTAGGCGTGAATGGGCACCAGCCGAAGAGAAACAGCGATACAAATTTCAACAAACACTGGTTCCGAAAAGGTTGTTTTGATTTTTTATCTACCCAGTTGATCGGTACAGCTTCAGTCAAAACGCACGGACTCTTCACCTTTGGGTTTAAACATCAGATATAAAATTTGTTTATTTAAATGAATTTTAATGCATGGGTTGTGTAATAAACACAGAACGCGATTGTGTTTGAATCGCTGGGTGTTTTATATAACTCGTTGGAATGGCGTAATCTACGCCATTCCAACTCGTTATGTAAAACACCCACCGATTCAAACACACATCGCGTTCTGTCTAAATATTATCATCATTATGGCTATATACAAATGTATCACAGTCGAGCTCTTGTTTCAAATGCCATATCTCGACAAGTCGAATGTTGATAGATTTATTTTACAATTCTCAACTTGATTAACCATTTACCTAACGAATCGGTACATCCCACGAATTTGCAAATTGAGCAGATGAAAAAATACTATTTGTCCAAAAATGTTAACAAAACCATATTATGTGACATTTCATTAGAACGAACTTCGAAGAGATCGCTCCACTGAGGGAGTCACATAAAATAGGTTTGTTCAATTTTTGGGAAAATGTTTACAACAACATAATTCAAATACTAAATGTCGATATTTATTTATTTATTTATTTCTTAGGGTTCAACGCCGCATTAACAGCCAGGGTCATATCATGTCGGTGACAGTTTTACGAGTGGAGGAAGCAGGAGTACCTGGATAGAACCACCGAGCAACGACGAGCTGGTGTCAGCTCTCCAACATCGTATACCTGAACTCTGCACCGCGGCACAGGCAGGGTTAGATTGGTTGAAGACATGCGCACCATTGACGTGCAGTACGCATTAGTACGCCTTAGTACACAGCGTCATCGTGCCCCCGTGTAGGCAATCGGGGTTAAATGCCTTGCCCACGGACACAACGTGGGAGCACGAATCAGTCGCTGAAATGGTCACCCATCCAACTACTTACCGCGCTCGACGTATCTTAACTTCTGTGATCTGACGAGAACCGGTTACCTCAACGCCACCACGCCCCCTCTAAATGTCGATGATTTTGTGTGCGCAAAAAACACTGTTAAATTGCATCCTAATTTCAGATCTTCTTTTCAGATTCGTTCAAATGCTTTCCGTTTCGATTGAAACTGCAAGAGGCTACTTTGAACTAAGGGCCCTGCGAAGCTTCGAGATTCCATTCGATTTTGAATCTTTAATTGCTATTCGTTTCGATTCGAATCGGCTGCACGATTTCGTTTTCATACGATTTTTTCCACTGGAATATATATTTTTGCACCAGTCATCTGCGTCCTTTCACGATACGTATAGTTCTGGGGGAAATTGTACATAAATGATATTGAAAATAAAGACTGAGTGTAGTTTCCGCTATCTAAGCAGAAATAACATCTGCACCCATGCCGACTGCCATGCTAATTCCAGTCTCACCAGACACGACCACTGTTGACAGAGAATTTAAAGATTCCAGGCAATATCATCTTTGACCTGTTTCTATGGGCTAGTCCTGTGCTGTGCCAAGTAATGATCCATAATCCTTATTGGGTAATATTCCAAATACATCACCAAGGCATGCCTTTGACGAAGGCATGCCTTGGTGATGTAATTGGAATACTTTTTTTCAGTCGGGACTTGAACCATCACTATCGGAACAAATCAGGTTTAGAGCGCCCCCTGTCCCCAGTCGGTCATCTTCAGGACACCACTTATTAGATTCGAGATTCGATTCGAATTCGAATAATAGACCCGATTCAATCGATGCGCGATTCGATTCGAAGCGAAAATGGGTGATTCGCAAGGCCCTACCTCTACTTTTGCGTTCCTCGGATATTCTTATTGAGCTTGTACATGTTCAACATTCCCAAAAGACTGTGTGTTAAACATTATAGCTGCGAGTTGCTTGAATGCTTCGAGCAATTCATGTACAAAAGAATAAAACCAATTTGGTTTCATAATTTGGAAACGTCTCTCCATTTCGCACCCCCACCCCCCCCCCCCCCCCCCACACACACACACCAAATCATAGTTCTTGTGTGTTTGATAAAAAGCATCGACTCTTACAGAAAATTATCTGGAGGATACGTGCGTACAATAAAAAATATAACCTCCACAGCTTTTTATTTGTGTAGTAAAACACGCGATAACTGGAATTTTGCAACAAAAGACGCAACGATCATTCATTCAAAATAGAAATGAAACTTGACACACGGCCACACACCTGAAGTCAAGTGGACAGGGAAATGATTCTTAACTTTTGCAGCAAATGGATTCAAGATTTATGAAGTGAGACCCGTGATGTCTATACAACTGCATTGCGTGAAGATCAGCGAAGAACCTCGCCACACAAACATTCCCTTTTAAGATGGCTTCAAGATAATTAACGCGGGACTTCCTTCCAATCCATGACGTTTGCGCACTCGAAATCTGTTACACATGAAAACTAATTGGCACTGTATACCCTTTCCAATATATGGAGGATATCCACGCTGTTTTAGTGAATATCGGAAATTATCTCATGAGTGTGGACCTGAAAGTTCTATTTAAAATAATACTTTCAGGTCCACACGAATGAGATAATTCCCGATATTCACTAAAATAACATAGATTTCCTTTTTACTATATGCTACGTGACATTTTACTGCGCAATACTCAGCCAAATTCGACAGCAAATAGTTTCAAGACAATAACAAAAAGCTGCTGATCGTTCCTTCGAGGCGACGTTCAAGGCGAGGTCATGCGCCGAAGCGTAACGTCATTTAGGTAGCTACTGAAAAAAAAAATCATCCTGTGGACCTGAAAATATTAAAAGTGCTCGTGAAAAATAAAACTTCCAGGTCCACAGTCATGAGATAATTCCATATACTGACTAAAATAGAGATGATTTTCTTTTTTATTATATGGTACGTGACATTTTATTGCACAATATTCAGCCCAATTCGACCCCAAATGAATCCGTTTTAAAACAACAGCAAAGATCAGCTGATCGTTCCTTCAAGGCGACGTGATGCGGCGTAGCGTGACGTCATTTTGGAAGCTACTGAGAGATATTCCTCGATATCTATCGAGTACAGTTAAAACTAGAAGTCCTGTCCTGAAACGCCCACAAATAGCACGTCGATTTGCGCGTTAATATTCGCGTTATGACAATGGTAAGGCTATCAAATTCTGCACATACGGCCTGTGCACAAGCAAAGTTTCAGCCAATGGATCTTCGGGTAACCCGGAGGTCCATTGGCAGGAACATTGCTTGTGTTTGCTATGGGTAACAAGGAGAACCTGCCATGCTTTGGGTGCCATTGGATATGGCAATTTCGCGCAATTCCTACGCGCAATTAAGCCTAGATAAGCGCACAGTTCGTGACAGGACTTCTAGTTTTAACTGTAGATAGATATCGAGAAATATCTTTTAGATAATTTGCGATAGTTTACAGACTAGCATATAATAAAAGCACCTGTTTCTCAAAAAAGACTGCAATATGTTGTAAATATTCGGTGTTCACTGCCAAAAATTGTTTATCATTAAGATTTATTTTTTCTTATTTATATATATATATATATTTATTTCCTACTTACTATTTTATTGTTTAATAAAGAACTCAAGACCGATTTATAATATTAGTTATCCTTGTGCTTTCCAGGGTGTATGGGGATTTATACCGGTTTGGGAACTCATACACCCTGAGGCAAAGCCGAAGGGTGTATGAGTTCCCAGACCGGTGTAAATTCCCATACACCCTGGAAAACACAAGGATAACAGATTTATTTCCAAGACTTTTGGTGTACTTAATACTTTAACCTAAACTGTGTGAAAAACTGACCGAAAATTTCTGCTTTCTAAGTTTCTTAATAAAACCAGACAAATATGGATGTCATTGGAACTGGCTCAATAGGCCAGTTCCAATGGCATCGATATCTGTAATATTTTGTTACACATAAATATTAAATTTTCTGTATTTTTATTTTTGTTCTAACATAACTGAGCAGAAGGTATGAATTCATTTTTAAAAATGGGTACTTGTTTAGCCACATAGCCTGCTATTGTGTATTCTTGGTTTTACACTGTGGTTAACCACGGTGTAAAAATGGCTACTGCGGATTGCAAGTTACACCGTACCACTCACCCAATTAAAACACAGTAGTTTGTTTCATTTGGAAATAATAGCTTGTATTTACGACCTCCTTCCTTAACAATACACACTATCTCTTGTATCACTCCCGTGTTACTGGCCTCTCTACCAGGGTGGGGGCGGAGAAAATGTGTGTGACACAACGTATGTGTGTGTGTGTGGGGGGGGGGGGGGGTTGGGGGAGGGGGAGGAAGTGAGTATCCACGTGTCAAAAACGCATTTTCTCCAGATAATGCTTTTTATCCATTTTTGTAGTGTATTTTTGTCACAAAACAACTTCACCATGCATTGCATCTATTTGCATATCAACCTGAAGGCATTATGAGCAGTATACATGCATCTAATAACAAGAAACGTGGGTGATTGTCACTGGAACCCAGGTGGAGACAGGGGTGAGTGTCGTGTGCACAATACAAAAAAATGTATTTTTTTCAAACTGCCTCTACTTTGAAAACAGTACATAGGTTTTCATAATTTATGCAAACAGTTTCCACATTCAAACTAATGTGATATTCAGAGATTGCAGAAAAAAATGAAGATATCCATGGATATTAGATTTGTATCCTGTTGTTAGGTTACAATTGTTACTCTCATGCGTCTAGAGCTGACTTGGGAGTTGTGGCAGCAACCAAAGTTCACCATTGTGAATTCCACCACAGTGTCCAGCACTGGAAATCTTTGCTAAAGACAGTTATATGCCTTCAGTCTCTTGTAATCATAAGGACATAAATAAAACGTTGATAGTTTATTGATTGGCATGAAAATGAAATAAAGGGAAACAAAACTATCTGCGGTATGTCGTCGCATCAACTTTTGGTTGATAAACTATCACTTAACCTGATTCAGCATCATAACAGAAATATCATTGTTCATATTACACATGGAACTTAATTAAGCACCCCTTGAAATGTTTCATGACAGCGACGTTGTTGTTCCTGATTATTATGTTTAAATGATTGCTGTGTCTTACAGTACATTGCATCTTGTAAAATATGATATTTCTGGTTGATAGCGTACCCCAAACACCTCCCCTCGTCCACGTGAAGCATGCTTCCCGCGAATGTCACAAGAAACACTATCATCCACATGCAATATCAGGGTATGAAACAAGAAAATTTGTCACTACTTATATCAATAAATGTTGACATGACAAGGAGGAGACTCTCAGAGACACTAAGAAGGCAAGTCGTTGGCATGCATGCAACAAGCATGTAATTCAAAGCTATTGGAAGGTAACTTGGCTGTCGTCATTCTGTCATCAGCAGACTTGTTCGAAAACACCGACCAAGGTCTGGACAGCCCCAAAAGACCTCCACTCGAGAAGATCGGAGTCTGACATGCCTCGTTAGGGGAGAACCCTTTGCTTCAAGTAGGGTTTCGAAACGCATTTGACTCTCCCCTCCCAAAACAGGCATTTGCGCAACAGAACTGTCCGAAACCATCTCAAAGCACTGGCTATGAGGTCCAGAAGGATCACCAAGCGCCCGGCTATGTGCGGTCGGCATCAAAGACGATGTTTGGAGTGATGTATTGCACGACAATATTGGAATCTCAGGACGTGGAGGAGAGTCCATTGGTCAGGAGAGAGTAGGTCCCTGCTTCACGTCACAGATGGTCGCATGAGAGTGTGGAGTCATAAAAATACTGCTTACGAGCCCAGGAACATCAGACATACTGTTCCGTATGGCGGAGGATCAGTAATGATCTGGGGATGCCTCTCTCGTGATTGTAGACTTGATATGGTGACTGTACGTCGGAATCTCAATGGTAATCAATACATACGGGACATTCTCAATCCGGTAGCCGTGCCTCATTTTGACAACCACCCTTTTGGCCACTCGCCATGAATACATGGACGACAATGCAAGACCACATCGTTCCCATGCAGTGGGAGCATTCCATCAGAACACCACTATTATAACACTACCGTGGCCTGCAACGAACCCCGATTTGAATACTTTAGAACACATCTGGGACATTCTTGGACGTCGTGTGCAAGCAAGGGATCCGCATGTACAGAATTTGGCCCATTTGGAAACCGCATTGCACGAGGAGTGGCAGCAGTTGCTTCTGGACCGTATCCGAAGGTTCACTCACTAGTAGCATTAGGAGGAGGATTCACGGACACGTGGTGGGTACAGTCACTACTGACGTCAGGCACTGCTATTGTCTTCAGGAGATCACAAGTTACATTTTTGTATCAGTAAGTACCGGCATTGTTTCATCATGGACCGTTCCAGCACCACACTTGTCGCGAGAACATTTTTTCCATCGAACACATTAGTGACGGATATGTGTAAATAGCGCCATTAAGATACTGTATATTTTCATCACCTTGTTGTCTTTCATTTGTCGATAGACCATTCTTTCCACAAACAATCACTTTTGGCCATCTGAAAGATAGCATTAAAGTAATGACAATTTATATTAACACCACTGCGATAAAACAAGGGGTGCTTAATTAAGTTCCAGATGTATATTTGTTACTGCTTTTGGATTGTACTTATCAGATCGTCGCCTGGGTGCTACACTATCCTATGTCCCATAGGGGACATAGGATATTCTAGCACTCAGGCGACGAGATGTGGTGTCAACTTTAACTGGTAGAGTGCTAGAAAAACTTCCCTGACCACGCAGGACACAAGAGTTTTTTCATCTTTTTATTGCTCTATCACATTTAATTCGACAGTGCCTCAGTATCCAATTGAATGTGACAGAGCATTGTGTCTTGGCTTCCAGAACTCTACCAGTTAATTGTTTGAGTTATATCTGACGACATATTAGTTACACAGTTTGTTGGTGGCAGAATATGGTATATATGGTGTCAGTTAATTTCATATAGGACGAGAACGAAGCTCGAGTCCAATATGGAATTAACTGACACCATATATACCATATTAGGCCGCCAACAAACTGTGTAACGAATATATTTTATCAACTGCTGCATCGATGCACAGAACTAATAACAACAGCGATCAAAATTAAATGAGAGAATTCTCACAATGTGTTCACGTGTCTTTGCCTTGTTACAATTTATGGGAGAGTGCCTAAAGGCACTCTCCCATAAATTGTAACAAGGCAAATTCATACATACCAAACAGTTTCTATTCGAAGGTAACATGACACACATCCACAGAATATGAAGCCTTTTAAGTTGCCTAACCTGCACTTCTGACCAAATATGGGCTTCCAACACTCAATCTTTCAACTTGAAGCCTTTATCGGCTGCCGCCATTTTGAATAATCAATGAACAAAGGGGAGATTACCCATAGCTGTCAGCGTATATTGATGTTGACAGGCAGTATATGGTATTATATGCAGTCTGCATGTGACGTCTTTGAACCAATGAAATTCCCAGATACTTGTATGAGGTAAGATATATTACTATATTGACTTACGAAACCATTCAAATTCCGTTTACCTGCAAACTCAAATCTCCAAATCTGTCGTATCTAAAGTCGGTCAGACGCTGACCGCCGATTCTCTCTCGTTTCGGTCTCGATTCCTTCTAACTCGGTGGTGGTAATTAATAACGAGAAGTGTAATCACACTGTGGAGCGTGAGGGTATGCGGTAAACGATGCTGCGGGATAACGGGTATAAACGTCCGATAAGGAGTTCTCCTTTCTCCAAAGGGATTCAATTCTAAGACGATCTCATTCTTCGTCTGTTCCTGAGTTTCGATCACGGGTTTGAAAAACTTGGTCGTCTCGCTTTTCAATTCGCAATATCCCACACATCTCATATCACTCCCTTGAATACTTCTCTTCGGCTCAAGAAATTGTCGAATAGTCTCCTTTCTCTTCTTAAGATTTTTTATTTTTAGAAACGACATTATTTTTAATTCATTTAATTTAATTTATTTTATTTTATTTTTTGGGGGTGGGGTGGACTTTATATATTGTCGGAAACCGGGCATGGCCGTTATTGGGAGAAATAGATTTACGTCACGTCTTCAGCCTAGACACCGTGTCGAACCCGTCGAACCCGCCCGTTTCGTTTCTGTTGGGGTGATTCTTTTCCGGAAGGGCCCAGTGACTTTTCATCAAAAAGCATAAATCAACAGAGGTTCACTGAAATTAAGAATTGAAATACAAATAGAAAAATATGGTAATTTGTAACTTACATAAAACCTAATGAATAACACAAACGTCACACCCACACAGTTTTTGAGTCACTCTGCGTGTCCGCGTTCTTTGTTGTCGCTGGTTGGTTCTTCCTTGTCGCTTGTTGCTTCTCCCTGGCTCGATGCAGTGTTTTTTGACTCTGGTCGCCTTTCACGAACATACAACTGAACTTCACTCTATCACGGCCGTCGCACGGCCACTAACGTATTGTCACTTTACTGGACGCCTTTACTCTAACTTGTGACGGAATGTCACTCTACTACTGCGGTCGCACGGCCACTAATATATCGTCACTTGTCTGGACACTTTTTGCTTAAGCAGTCACCACTCAGGGGTTTAAGTGCTCCCCCATTTATCTTAGAATAATGTTCATACAAGCAAAACCTACTCTGTCTACGTATGGCTTGCCTTCTACAACAGGTAATACCGTCTATCTAAATGCAACTATTCCGAGCTCGTACTTCCTGTTTCTGATCCAACACTCATCTATGGTCACCGACTTGGCCCGCGACTGTCCCCACTCTAAATATGAACTGTGTGGTCCCTCTTACATTACAACGTGCCTGTACTTTCGTGCCGATGTGGCACCTCCTCTAACCTATAGCATGAGACATCCCCACCTCCTCGCCTACGGTCATAAAAGTACAGGCTTAATTAGCAGCGCATGAATTATTTGTGCTGGTCTATTTAAGAGACAAATCGTTTTTTCAGGGTCCTTCATTTACTCATCTTTTCGCTTTTACCCCACGCAAGACAAATTATCAAAATTATATCACTTTTAAACAACAAAATCGTAAATGCAAGCTATCACCTTGACCTATATATACTGTTCCAAAAAAAAAAGCGCAAACGGGTTTTTTGTGTGAAGAGGAACGTTCCCGCGTTATGAGATAATGAGATAGAGAACGAAATCAATTCATAACCAAAGTTTTAATGGATAAATGAAGCACAAATGGAGACGTTTCAGACGTTAACGTCACGAGTCGACGTCATTCAAATTCAATATCTAGTGTGACCGCCATCTGAGTCCAAAACTGCTTGGCACCATCTGTTCACCGAAGCAATCAGATTCTGGATGGAAGCTTTAGATATGGTTGCCCATTCTTCCTGCAACGATTACGCAAACTGCGGTTGTTGTTGACGCAGACGTTGATCCAGTTGATGCCATAGCTGTTCTATCGGATTTAATATTATTATACTGTAGATTAGCTGTCGTGAGCCTTCTGTGTGCAGTCGGGCGTTGTCGTGCTGAAAAATGGCGTTGGCATTCTGCATAATGGGGAGCACGTGTGGCTGCAAAATTTCATCTCTGTACCACTACGCCGTCAAGTTACCCTCGACATGGAGGAGGTCCGTCCTACCAGTGCGTGATATGGCTGCCCACATTATAACGCTACAACCACCAAATCTGTCAACCTCTCGAACGCAGCTACGCGCAAAACGTTCTTCACGACGTCTGTACACACGGCATCGTCCATCAACTCAGCTAAGAAGGAAACGTGAAACTGAACCATACCGTTCTCCATCTCACATGAGGGCATGCCCTGTGCAACTGATACCATTGAAGTCGCTGTCGATGATGCTGCGCCGTAAAAATGATGCCACGAACTGGCCGTCTAGCACGCAGATCTGCCTCGCGAAGACTGTTGCGAACGGTCTGATCTGAAATCCTCCGCGGACATGCTAGCCTTGACGCTGTAGAGGTCGCTGCGTTTGTTCTCTCTCGCAAATGACGTAACCGGATGTATCGATCCTAAGCTGGGGTGGTCAGACGGGGTTTCCCGGATCTTGGTAGGTCTTTCCTTGTCCCCTGGATTTGGTTGCGGTTCAACAGACATGCGATGGTGCTCGGTGAGACATTGAACACTCGCGCTACCATCGAAGCTGATTCGCCTGTTTGTTTCCAATCGGCCAAATGGCATTATTTCTCTGAGCTTCGGTCAAAAGCGGCATTTTCCATGAGCAAGATCCCTTTAACCCTGTGCGAATTCCAACCGATTCCCATGTCCATTTATACCTCCACACACGTTCAGCTCGCATGCTCGGAGCATGCAACTTCATGAGCAGGTATTCGCTCCTTGGAAACTTTGTTTTGATAATTTCCAATATTTTTGGTGTCATGGTGGCCGAAATTGTGTCCCATTGTTCAACATGTTACATAATGTTCAGACCACCACGATATGTCGTTACCATATCTACAGCCATACTTCATCACTAATTCTCCAAAATTTGCCATGTTATCGTGATTATACCCGTTTTGTGTCTCCTTTTTTGAAGAGTATATATGTTTAAATAAAAAATAAGGATAATTTTTTTTCCTTTTATTTTTTTTGTGTTTGTTTTTACAAAAAATGTATTTTGCTTTTTTACAAAAAAGTTGTTTTCTCTTCTTTCTGAACTGGCATAAAATAAATTATCCTTCAGCAAACACACAAAACGTACTCGCGAGATCTCGAAACAATCTCCGAAAGTACCACTCTTTGAAACTCGAAGGTTCCGGTCGTCCTTGACGCTCGATCATTTCCATCTAACTTGTCATCACGTCATCCCCACAAATCGACATACTCCTCTCTTCTCAAAAGTCTGGGAACGATCTCGTTAGGGAGACTGGCAGACGCTATATAAAATATATGTAAGAGACAGACGTTACGCACCAGTTCGTCTTGTGCTTCTTCGATCATAAGTATGTTTCCTTTTTTTATTTTGTTTAATTTATTTCATTTATATTTTAATTAAGCTTAATTTTATTATATCCGAATATATGTATATTTTCGGATACCGTTTTGCAAACCGCCAAATCATTTTGTATTTACTTCAGTCATTTTTTTTCTGCATCACCTGGAAAAAAAAAAATCAGCGCCACCATTTTTTTTGTCCTCAAATCTCACGTTGACTTTGTGTAGACAAAATTGGTAAAAAATACGCTTCCTCTGTGATTTTTTGACCGCAGACAATTTTTTTTATATAAAGTCCCTATAGGGTTTGTATGGGAAATATAAGCCTTGTAGAAACAAATGGTATTGTAACGAAATGCAACATTTTATGCAACGAAATACATGTGACGCAGCATCCCCCATACAAATCTCCTCACATTTCCAATGCAAAGCGAATGGTTAGATTGAAGGTTTGTCCGTTTTTGACAAAGTACGAAACCCATACAAAAATGAAAGACGCAGAATGTTTTGTTTTTTTTGTGCACAGTAACGTCTCGACATTTAAGAGCAATTTATTTCAATTGTTTTTCCTCTATTCATTCGAGCACAGTAACGGCTTGGCATTTTAGTGTACCGAATAGGCGAGTTACTCTAAAGATTTCCTCGAGTTTTCTTCCACAATTTATACTCTCATTGTTCAAGAAATATCATGTACTATTCACTATGCTACATTAACTTTATCATTAAGGACGGTTCAATGGAAGCGCGGTGGCTCAGTGATTAACTGTTGGACTTCTATGCTAGACCAGCCTTGTGTCCTTGGGCAAGGCACTTTATCCCGGTTGCGTACATGGGGGCACGATGACGCTGTGTACTAAGGCGTACTGCACGTCGATGGTGCACATGTCTGCAACCGCTGTAACCCTGCTTAAACAGAGTTAGAATGTTGAGGAGCTGACAGTTGCTCGTCGATGCTCGGTGGTTCTCTTCGGGTACTCTGGCTTCCTCCATCCGTAAAACTGTCACTGTCACGATTAGCCACTGTGTACAAGTATGTGACCTTAAACACCAATAAATACATAAATAAATAAATAAATAAATAAATAAATAAATAAATAAATAAATAAATAAATAAATAAATAAATAAGGACGGTTTAAACTTGATAGGCAAACGAATTTCAATATTTTGGCAATAATATTTCACAGTCTCTCGACACACCTTGTTTGTAATTGTTTAGCCAAACGCATTCTTCGGATCTTATTTGCATTGTTTAGAATTTAAACTGCTTGTTCTATTTTACATTAACACACTGCACTACGGAAAATATTCGGAATATTGATCGACATAATAAACTGATCTTTTGATGTTGTTTTTGTGTTTTGTATCGGAGCTTTTTCTGTGTAAAACATGAAACAGTGACCCTTCGAACACAACAGCCCAGGTACAATAATGTGATAGAAACCCAGAACAAACGTTCTAATATTATAATACATTTTTACGGATTACAACATTTCAGCGTTTGGAACACAAACGCAGGTCAGATGTCAACCAACATCAGCATTGGCACAGAAATTTTGCTGTTGTTTTTGTGTTTTGTATCGGAGCTTTTTCCTGATTTCTGTGTAAAACATGAAACAGTGTCCCTTCGAACACAACAGCCCAGGTACAATAATATGATAAAAAAAAACAGAACAAACGTTCTAATATTATAATATATATTTACGGGTTCCCACTACACAGCGCTTGGAACACTAACACAGGTCAAATGTCAACATCAGCATCTCAGGATTTATACTAGGACGCAATCGAAATTAACTCTTTACCCAACGCAGACGATATAAACATTTATTATTTTAAATATATTTTTTTACAATTTTTCAAAACATTTCAACAAAATCATATCATGTGACCCCTCATTGGGACGAGCTCAATGAGCTCGTTCCAATGAGGGGTCACATGATATGGTTTTGTAAATATTTTGAAAAATTTAATTTTTTCAACTGCTTAATTTGCATATTACGCGGGCGGATGCGGGCAATTCGTTAGGTAAAGTGCTAAGAAAAAAAAGGCTAATTCACAAGAATAGCGTCACAAAGTATATCTGCTAACCATTACAAATGCAAGTTTTGCTTTGTTCCTGAGAATATCTGTTTTTTTCACAAGCTGTAGTTTTAGAATTGCCTAAAACGATATAACACAATAATATTGTCACAGAAATTATATCGGCCCAAGCTTTCAGATCACCAGTCTAAGTTTGTGAGGAATTACACGCTCTTCTGGTATGGATCCAGTGTAGCCCTTGCATAGCCCATAGTCTTTGTTTAGATTCACTCGTTGGAAATAATTCATGATTGATATATTCCAGATGACAAAATCTAAAAAAATACCATGAAAATCCATTTCGTTTAATTAACTAAAGAAATGTTGATTGACTGCGATTTGGATGTGCCGGACTTTTAACGACATCACTCTTAGAAACAAAGACACGTAATAGCTGTAGTTTTATGAAAAAGACGCGTACTTCAATTAATAACTTTAATATTTCGAGGGGTCCACGGTGATTTATATACTTATTGCTTGTAATATCTACAGTTGGAGAACGGAAGAATATATGAATAGTTCTGTGAATGAGGGAACATCACATTACATCCACGATAGCATGTAGACAAACAACACGTAAAGTGGGTAAAAACAACCCGTAACAGCTACCAAGTCCTTACAAAGTTAGAACAATGGACTGGGAGCTTAGTGGCACATCTTAACATTAAATTCCAGTCGATACACCCGTCTAAAGAAAGGTGAGTGTGACGCCTTGATCGTGCCGATTAGGTTCGTCTCTCTCCCTCTCTGTTAATACTTTGCGAAATATAGTGATAACTAATTCACTGTTCAGTGACAACTAATAAATATCTTGACCTTCACATTATGTAACGATCGTAACATTTCTGCGATGGGTCAGTGGTTAATTCACTACACTTTAATCCGAAATGTCCACGGTTCGATCCCCCTAGGGGGGAACTGTGTTGTTTCGTTGGGCAAGCCACTTAATCCAGTTTGCCTACGTGGGGAGGGGGGGGGGGGGCACGACGTTGTGTGCTAAGTAAGGCTTAGTGCACCCTGATGATGCACATGTCTTCAGCCAATGCTAACCTTTCTTGTGCGAAGATGGTACGTTGGCGAGTCTGACAGTTTTTCGCGCTACTCGGTGGTTCTCTCCGAGTACTCCGTCTTCCCCATCCCTAAAACTGCCCCATACGAGGTGACCCGCGTTTTGAAAATGTTTGCTGAACCCCAATGAAAATGATCATGACCTACGAGCACTGTTCACATCACTGTTTATTGTAGCCATTCAATTTTTATTATTTTTGGCTCCTTTATTTATTTATTGGTTTATCGCTACATTGGCATATCAAGCTTTATGGTGGCTATAAAATGCTAGTACAGTGGCCGTGGACTAGTCATATTCCACACGTAGGTAGTGATATCCACGCATGCGTTTACCAGGTAATAAAAATCATCATCAACAAAAGTTTAATTAATGAAGCACCGGGTACCAGCCGATGTTTTATTAATTAATTTTTTGATGATTATTCAGAGAATAAGATGTTTAGAATCTAATATTGCATCCGCGGAAATATTGCCCACTCGTTGAAAATGACCAGCCCACAGCGGTCGTACTGTAGCATAAAGCAGGTCATAGTCACTTTTGAAATAATATAACGGATTAACACAGGAAAAACAATTACACAAGAATCATGACAAAATATGCAGCATAGACAGTAAACATTGGTGACACTATACGTTATAGTGATGAATTGACGGTAAGATGGTCTGAGGTTTGCGGATCGGAGCGCATGTTCAACCGAGACGCGAAGAAGTTGAACAAAAGCTTCGAGTCGCAAACCCCAGACCATGTCACCGTTCGTTCATCACGATAACGTATATGTTTCAATAAGACCCACCTATAGCCTAAAGCGCACATCGTGAAATGAATAAGCCAACTTAAATGAACAAAGCAACTTTAACGATATCAAATGTAGTAAATAAACATCTCGTGTACCCGTAGGACGTCAATGCACAGCAACAAACATTATTATACTTCAGGAATAAAATTAGACAAAAGACGACGTCTGATTGGACAGATACAATTTGCTAATTAGCGTGATCATGCCTGTTGACTCCGCCCATTCTTGACAACGTGTGATAGTCCATCGCGATGGTTGTTATTGTATGTAATAACACACCCTATGACGCGGTGATTTTGTAATATCACGCGCTAAATCCGAAAATTGCCGAAGGGAGAAAATAACACACGCTGCTTCCGAAGATTTCCGAAGTTTTTCTCTCACCTCAAATCAGACGACAACAACAAACATGGCTTTCGCAAATATTACCGATGAAAATATCGAGGCACTTTTAAGGTCAAAGGACAGTTCATCAACTAAGCGAAGTGTTGACAGAAGTGTAAAGTTGTTCAGGGAGTAAAGGGGAAATCAACTGAATTTGAAACATTCGACGTATGTGAACTGAATCAGTGTCTTAGTCTTCCTATTAGTTATTGATTTATGTATAACTCTGAAAGAAACATTCTTTTCAAAGGTCATTCAGTATAGTAAAAAACATGGTGACCGTTGTTCAGTGTGTTATGGTAGATTAACCCCTCAGAAAAAAATTAACGCCCTCGACTTCGTTTCGGGCTCTATTTTTTTTTCTTCGGGTGCTAATCTACCATAACACACTGAACAACGGTCACTATGTTTATAATAACTCAGATAAAGTACAAGGCTACTCCATCTCATTTCATATCACGAACTTTTTTCATGATTTGAACTGAGATGGAGTGACATTGACGTTTTTATAGGTAGATTGTGATGATCACAGGCATAAAACAATACAACTTTATAGGCAGTATGCACTTTCAATCTCTTCCCATTGTTTTCACCCTTTCAAATATTTCACTTGCTTAAGCCAGACGGTAACATGTGCCACTTCAGGCATGAACATGGAAAACACGAGCTCTCGTCCAATCAGTGGGTAAGGGTTTTAGACGTACTGGAACATGAGTAGTTTAGTGAAACTAACCTGCTGATTTGAGTAGACTTAAGCTGAAATCTGGCCTAAAAGTATAAAAAGCAGGTTGATTTCTTTGGACAATGACATTTTCTTAAGCTGGTGTTTTTTGTTTGTTTTTGTTTTTTATATATAAATTACACCCCTAACAGATGCTTCATCGAAATGCTATTTAAAATGCGTGCGGTGCAAGAGAATGTATAGAGAGTAATCGCTTGACTGGACTAATTACATGAAATAATTCATGAGAGGTGAGGGACGTTGTACAAACACGACAGCGCGAATTGCAACGTAGGAGTGTTTTACAATATAGTCTCTCGCCTCGAATGAATTATTTCACGTAACCAGTCCAGTCAAGCGATTAATCTATTTATTACTTTTCATTATTTACGATAATTACATTATTTAACCCTTTACCTAACGTAACGGCCAAAAAACGGCCAGCGTTATTCTCAAACATCGCCAATTAATTTTCATTATTTTTACATATTTTGTCTCTAAAACATAGTTATGTCGAGATATTCAAGAATTTGGTTTTGCAAGTGTCGTCTGCATTTCATGTTATGTAAAGGGTTAAAAAAAACAACAAAAACACCCAATGAAGTCCCCATTACACCTTGGACTAAGCGTCTTCGTTTGCGTGCACGGATACATGGCACAATTGTTGACTGCATAGTTCACTTGTGATGTTATTGTTTATAATCAAACCCGGAAATCCCAGTAAATCACACTTTGGAAAGTAATAAATTCAATTGTCAACATATTCTGGCATGCAACACATTTTGATCACTTAAGCTGAAATCTGGACTAAAAGTATAAAAACAAGGTGGATTTCTTTGGACAACAGCTGTATCTTAAGCGGGTGTTTTTTGTTGTTTTTTTTGTTTTGTTTTTGCTTTTAGAAAATACATCCTGCTCCCTCAATATGCCGCCGTGTGACAAAACAAAAGTCCGTGCAGTGTAAGAAAATATGTTCAACTGTCAACATATTCTGTCATGGAGCATATTCTGGTCCCATATCTCCCTCTCATAAAAAAACAATCTGTAAGTCTTGTATGACCAATATGACGTGTTAAAACTATCAAACTAATCTTTTCTACAACAGGTTTACACCGGTCTGGGAACACATACACCCTTCGGCTTCACCTCAGGGTGTATGAGTTCCCAAACTGGTGTAAATTCCCATACATCCAGGAAAACACAAGGATAACTAATATTGTCAACATATTCTGGCATGCAACACATTCTGGTCCCATATCTCCCTCTCATAAAAGAAAATGTGTAAGTCTCGTTTGACCAATATGACGTCGGGATAAAACTATCAAACTAATCTTCTGTACAGTAGGTAATTATTATCAAAAATCTTTGGTCGGAAGTGAAGGAGTTGGTTTTTGTTCACCCAACCAACCCGACAGCCACGCAGATTTGATTTATTTACTGATGTGTGGTTCGTTCTCAATGAATGGGATCTTATGAGGTTTTCAGACATTCACATTCTCATGCGCATATTAAAAATAGTTAGATGTGGATTTAGTGACAGCACTTATCTGCTATTCTATATGCTAGATGTAATATTGAACGGGTAGTGAAAGTCTATAGTATTAGGTGGATACATTCGATCATAGGACAGACAGCATAGGGTACGCTGGAAACCGATGGAAAGACTACCTGAAAAGGAATTGTATGCAAGTTGTACAGAAACTTGGAAAGCCACTTATAGAAACCCACTAGTGGAATCCCTCTTTGGGAAACGTCCGGGCTATATAAATCCCTTTTTCTGAAATGAGGCAAAGAGTCGTATGTGCAAGTCACTCGTTCGAGCAACTGCCCAATAGCACATTTGCTCGATGAACTTCGAGTCGTTCGAGCAGTATGTGGAGTCACTCGATCGAGCGATTGCTCTGAAGCTCATTTCCTGGATGGCGTCGAGTCGTTCGAGCAATGACTTTTCAGTACCTGCTCGACAGCTTATAGGGGGAATTTGGAATAGGTATGTCCTGGGGTGGCCGAGAAGGCTGGGCCAAGCAGGTAATAATATCCTTAGATAAGTATCCTATAAAACATATTCTCGAAAAGTACCCTCAAATAATACAATACCAGGCCAAATGTATCCTCAAATACCGACATGAGTCCAAGAACAGTATGTGCGAGTCACTCGAACAAGCAGTTACTCGATGGCTCCTTTGCTCGATGGGATTCGGGTCGTTCAAGCAATGACTTATCAGTAATTACTCGATAGATTCATGGGTTTAATAACGATATAAGCTTTTGTTGTACACAAGGGAGACAGCTTTGTGTGGATATGTATAAATTACGGGACATGAAGCAATATGATTGGTCAATCAGCTTCCGTAAAGTGGACTGTTTGGATGCCCTGGACAAATAAAACAAGAACAAGTGTACTTAGAATGGGGTAGGAAC
Source organism: Pictodentalium vernedei (assembly GCA_031216915.1). Lineage (NCBI taxonomy): Eukaryota > Metazoa > Mollusca > Scaphopoda > Dentaliida > Dentaliidae > Pictodentalium > Pictodentalium vernedei. The sequence goes on along the minus strand of CM062296.1, from coordinate 87,389,947 downwards.
TACTGAGTTTATATATCACCTTACCAGTAATAGGATGATACAGAGTATTCGGTAGCTAATACTATCAACGGTTAAGATGCGATCTGCAGAGACATATACCAACCACACTCTGCTGTCAATCTGTACTACCAGACATCAATCCCCACTCCCCCCTCCCCACACACACACACTATACCGCTTGACAATATGAAGCATCTGGTTGATTGGTAGTACCAGGGGCTAACCGCGAACCTACGGGGGTATATACAACCTATGCTATACTACCGTTCTAAACAACCAAGCATTACCCCACTCACTCAACACCACTTGATCTACAAGAAAGTACTTCCTACACCAGCCATATAATAAACCGAAGCAATCGGTTGTTTAATAGTATCAAGCACTAACAGGAGGCCTACAGAGGCAGATGCCGTCCATTCTATACTACCGTTCTAAACTACCAGGCAATGCAGCTTGGCCTAGCATTACATACTACCTATACCAGTCATAGGATAACACGAAGCATTAGAAGGATTAATAGCCCCAAAGGCTAACATGGGACCTGTGGGGGTACAACGCGTACATCCTATACTAAAACACTAGGCGAGCATGCATTACTCCCAGCCACCCCACAATAACGTCTGGCCCCGCATTACATACTGCCTATACTAATCATCGGACGCATGAAGCATTAAGTCGACTAGTAGTACCAATGGCTATCGGAGGGGGGGGGGGGGGTGCACAGTGGTATATATCGTCCATACTATACTGCCGTTCTATACTACCAGGCATTACCCCCTCCCCACCTCACCCAACAATACCACTTGACCCGCCATAACGTACTCCCTATACCAGTCATAGAGTAATACAAAGCAATCCTTTGGTTAAAAATACCGAAGTCATACAGGGGTATATACCATGCATCCTATGCCCCCGTTCTAAACAAACGATATTAATACTGCCTGACCTAGCATTACGTACCACCAATACCAGGTATAAGATAATACAAATGATTCAGTATGGTAAAAGTACTAAGGGGTAATAGACCAACAGACCATTCATCCTACACTGCCAATCTAAACCACCAAGGTATATCTCGCAATACCGCACTGGGTGACCATGCATTTCCCTCAGTCCCACAATACTGCTTGACCTAGCTAAAGCAGACATAGGATAATATGAAGGCCCAAGGGCTAATAGAATACCAGAATCGATATATACAACTACTATCAGATAACCCCCACCCACCGATAAGTCAGACCCCCCCCCCCCCCCCGACCCGAATAGCTTTATACCAGATCGTACAGTGGACAACAACAGCGGTCAACATCTCTATAACGCTGCGTGTGCATCATAACGTCTAGGCGTCAATGGCAACATCAACCGTTTCGCGGCGAAAAACTTTCAAGAAAAATCTCACCTTTCCCATTAATTTTCCATCACACATACATACAACATATCCAGATAACTGTGTTTACATATATCACTATATACATCATATCAGTACACCACTTATCGGATCAAGATGGATGGAGCCAAAGTTTTGCTCAGGAAAAAAATACTTCGGTTTCTATGGAATTTAACACTAGCTGATCCGGCAAAAGTCCGGGTAATGGGGCACGATTCATATGTGCTATACAACTGCAGTGGAATATATCTATTAATTTCGAGGTCACACTTCAGACCTAGCTGGTTCCGAGCCCATGTATGTCTGAAGTGTGATGTAGAAGTTATTTGATATACAGGTATAGTAAAGTACTGCAGCGCGAGAACAGTGTGGCTGAGGTGCAGCGAGGTATTACGGGACATTTTTGTAAAACAGACACGACGATATTGCAGCATCAAACATTGTACAGCGTTTTGTCCAGGGCACATCATGTTTATGGAGTAAAAGGGTGGTCATTTGGGTTAATCACCTAACGTTTGAGTATCACGAATTAGCCCGGCAACTGTGCAATAATAAAGAGGACGTCAACTGGAATTCTTACGAATTTAACGGCTGCTCTCTTGTATATTAACGGAGGTTAGTGGGACGTTAAAGCACAGTAATTCACGACGTCGTGCTACTGGAAGCGGGTGGTAATGAAAACAAAATTCATTAACAACCCGTCACCCACATCCCGTCGTGGTAATAAAAAGTAATAATATGCTTTAGATGGTCGTCCTGATTTATTAACCGCCTTTGAGCACAGAATAACAGCCCTCTGGCCTATTAACGGCGCCCTCGACTTCATCTCGGGATGATTACAGAGCCTCGGGCTGTTATTCATTCCTTTCAAGCCGTTAAAAGACCGTAACATCCTCGAGACTAATGCAAATTTTAAAATAATATGTTTTTGTTAGACGATTTTCGAGAAAAGTCCATGATCTCTACACCGAACAAGAGTGGAATATATCCCCAACAAAATTTAACTTTCTCCACGAAAGGGTATCCAATGGAGCCATTGATGTAACGAACGCTTCCACTCGTTGGTATTGTTTGTGTGAAAATGACTATCTTGCAAGCCAATAAAAAGAAAGTAAAACAAAAAAAAAGATATGAACAATTATATAACAAAGTCATCCGAAAGAGAAAAAATCTACACACTACACTCAATGACTGACAATCTTTCATGGGGCAACCGCAGGTTTCACCACATCGTACATCTACTCGAAACACTGATAAAACGAATGTTTGTAAAACACACAGAACTTTTTATTACCGGTACAAGTGCACCACAGGAAGTAGATGCATCGGCAATAATCACCAACTTTGACGTGCTATTAATAAAACAAATAACAGTGTTACCAATACAAATATACCGGCAGATAGGCGAGAAAATAAAGTTTCTAGTTTATCGCTCACAGTTATCCAAGAGACTTCTGGTAAAGTAGTTTCGTTAGTTTCCACTGCCTTTCCCCGATGTCCTTGTTGTATGCCAGTATCATGTAACGCCTCAGGTACCACTGCTGCAATGTTTTCTCTTCTACTGCAGTGGATTAGGCCATGCATCCATTTCGGGACTGCAGTTGTTTTTTCCCTTAAGCGAAGAATGACAACTGTCAGAAAAGTAGTTGCGGCACTTTGAATAAGTACAGTAGTGATGAAAACAGATAAATAGCAAATTGTTTTACCATTAGCTGGTATGAAGGATGATATTAGATCCAGAAATACAACATACGATAAAAGAACAGTTATCGCATAAGACACTTTCTCACCGGAATTATTCGGAATTAGGAACACTAAGTTGTTCAGAACTGATAAAATAATCACTGGGACAATAACACTAATTACAAAATAAGTTGGTCTTCTTTTCAGTGTTATTTTCCAGGCCAGTATATTGGCTTCTTCATCCTGGACGGTTCCAACAAATTGTGTGGAATCGATTTTCCAAATACTGTTGTTGAATATATCTAATGAGGAAATCACCTGTTCTGGGACTGTTATGTCAAACTCGTCAGGCGCGTTCATTATATTTTCATAGTCTTCACTCGTTGTCATCGTAACTTCGTTCGTCTTTGCCGCTATCAAAAAATAATAAAAGCACGTTTGTTTATCGAAAGGGAAATAAGTGATGTCTACAGTACATGCGGTTTTTAGCACGTCAGTCGGAGACCAATAAACAGTTCCATCGTAATAAATTCTGACAAGTGTTTTTTCAGATTCCAAGATCATGCTTTTTTCGTAGACGTTAATCAGTTGAATGGGTGGTTTCCAAACGTCTTTCTCTGGAAACGTCATTGTCGTTATATTACCAAATTCATTTGGATCCCAAGAAAGTAATTCGTCTTCCCATGCTAATTCAATCCAAACCAAAGTCCATAACGATTGTGCTATTTCATCAAACATTGGTATACCTACGACGATAAACTCCATGTCTACGTGTACAACATCGTTTGCCATTTCTACAGGTCTCAATGAAGGTGAATAATTTTCAAACAGTTCCTCCTGCAGAGCTTTCAATTGACTCTTGCTCGTGCTCCACGTCAATTCAACTGTGAGAACGAATATCAACATTGTGATCTCCAAACTATGCAGAGTGTTCAAAAAATACATTTTTACCTTCCGTACTTAATGTCCTCTCAACAAAGGGAAGCGGATACTGAACTGTTTTTCCGAAACCGGACAAACAATATACGTGGACGTCAATTATGAAGATATTAAGTGAAATTACCAATAATGTGTTATCAGCTTTAATCTATCATTGGCGATCAACAAAACGCTTTGCGATTGAACATTGTTTTGCACTAATGAAACTGATAGAAGTTTATGTTTCAACTAAATGGTTTCGAAAACACAAAGCGAATTTCCAGAAGCCATCCAACGAAGCACGACAAACGATGAATCGGCCTTTTAACCCTTTAAAAAAAACATGAAAAGCAGACGACTCTTGCAAGCAAATCTTTTGAATAACTCATTTTTTTTCATTTTTTGTCTCAAAAACATAGGTTATGATCTCTCATTGGAACGAGCTCGACGAGATCGATCCATTGAGGGGTAATAACCTATGTTTTTGAGATAAAAAATGAGAAAAATAATGGAAATTAATTTGCGATTTATGAGAATAGCACTGGTCGGTTTTGACACACAACAAATGCAAACAGAACTTTTGAAAAACTATTTTTTTTTAATTTTTTGCCTCAAAATCATAGGAGCTCGTTCCAAAGAGGGGTCATAACCTATGTTTTTGAGACAACAAGTAAAAAAAGAATGGAAGTTTGTTGGCGATTTTTGTGAATAGCGCTGGCCCGTTTTTTCCGTTACGTTGGTTTAGGGGTTAACACATTCATCCCCTATATAATTCATTCCACGTCGCTACCCATCGCTTGAAAGCAGATCGTATCTCACATACCAGTACTGTCCGTTGACAGTAAACTGTGACCAAACTTATGGAAACAGCTTCTCACAATTCTTAGTGTTATTGTAGGGCTGTCACGATTTTTTTTAATTTAGGAATCGATTAATCGTCGCAAATAATCGATGATAATCGATTGATCGTACCTAAAAGACCCCCATCTCCTTCTCTTTGAAGTCGATAAAAATGAAGTTCAAGTCAGTTGACCTACCTCAAGTAAACAAGGAAGACGATGCTCTTTTAGTTACATTCAAAGCTTTGATGTTCTGAACTTTTGAACCGTCAGTGTAATAATCAAGACCGGTCGGCAGTTGCGAACTTCGCAACTGACGACCGGTCTTGATTATTACACTGACGGTTCAAAAGTTCAGAACATCAAAGCTTTGATGAATGTACCTGAAAGACAAATGCTTCCAATAGCTTCTTGGTGTTTAACATCGATGTTCTTAACTCTTTACCTTTAGAAACAATAGTTTTTTTCAACATATTTTCTTTTAATTATTAAACGTCTAAAACGGGATATAATTTACCGATTATTCGACAACGAAAAGAAAAATAATAATCGATTTCGCCGTGACCGATCAACAATCGATTAATCGATTAATCGTGACAGCCCTAGTTATTTGTTTGAACTCTGTCGAAACTGGCCTTTCCATTTTGAACCCCAGAAAACCGTTTAAACCCTTAAAAAAGCTTAGAGTTTTACTAACTATGTAAAGAATGATCAAGCTTTGAAGCGACGTAAAAAGTTCAAACATTGCGATAAATTTAAAAAACAGGTCTCCTATTTTTTTAGCTCTACAACATACTTATTTATTTATTGGGGTTTAACGACACCTTCGACAGCTAAGGTCACTTCGTGTGTCAGATAGGTTCACGGGTGGAGGAATCCGTTAACCAAGAAGAGAATCACCGAGCAGCGGCAAGCAACTTTCATGCCCCCCGAACGTACTAACTCCACACGAGCAGGTTTATCATTGTTTGTAGACAAGTGCACCATCGTCTTGCAGTACAACTTTGTAAACAGCGCCACCGTGTTTAATCGGGCTGAACTGCTTTGCCCAAGGACACAACCCAGTTACCCCTTGCGGGAACCTTTCGGTTTAAAGTCAAATGCCACAACCACTGATCACTGCGCTCTCTTACAACATACTACAATTCCACGAGAATCAAACGGCATTTACTATTTTTATGACGTCGCCGTCAATAACGTCATCCTTACAATCGACCATAACCTTTTTTGGGAATCCCAACGTCGGTTCCAAAGTTTTAGATATGTTTTTTTGAGATGATATATCCGAAATGTGAACGAGGGAAGCTTGACACGAGAGTTGATATTAACCCTTTGAACACTAGTGGTATCTTCCAGGTCAGTTCAACGGCAGCAATTGGAAAAGTCCATAATCATTATCTGTGGGTACACCAATTAATATTTTCAAAATATCAAAAATTAAAAAATATTAATTGATGTACCCTACAAATTCACTCAGCAGTCATCCTACGTAATGAAATTATGACGTATAATGTTCCCGGTCAAGAAAAGCGACCTTTCCGTTTTAAAGGGTTAAATAAGGAAAAAAACTGTTACATTATTCATTTATTCTGCACAATCAGGACCTCGAAGTTTTACGGGCGAGCAACTGTCAGCTCCCAAAACTCTAACGCTACATAACCAGGGTTAGCATTGGTTGTGGTCAGGTGCATCATCGACGTGCAGTACGATCTAGTACAGAGCATCACCGTGCCCCCACGTGAGCAGTGGTGTGAAGTGTTTTGCCCAAGGACACAATGCGTTTGCAGCAGGTGGGATTCGAACAGAGGGCCTTTCGTCTTGCAGCCTGCGCCTCTGTCTACTAAGCCATGGCGCCCCCACAAACCGTTAAAACTGACGTTGTGTTGGATGTAGGTTTAAATTAGAAAATAGTAAATTAGGGTGTAGTAATGAGAGAGTTATACGTGTTGCCATTTGGGTGTTTTAAGTTTTAAATGCTAAAAACACTGCTAAAATTTCAATTGACGTAAAAACATAAAAAACATGTGAATAAATCGAAGAAATAAAAAAAACCTACTATCTCTATTTTGTTATCTCTTCAATATTCTAAAATTGCACCAATATCGTACGTCATTTAATTTTTATGACGTTGAAGCCAATGGCATGACTCTTAAATTAGACCAAAACCGTTGGAAACTCCCAGGTTGATGAGAAGAGAATAAAAAAAGCGTTCAGCTTGATGTTGTTTCAGATGAACGTTTAAATTTGAAAATATTTAAACAGCGTTCACTCGATATTCTGAGGGCGAATACGGTTTCGAAGTTTCATAGCTATAAATATTGTAATGTCGGAGTTATGCGTGTCACCGTTTTGGTGGATAATGTGTTGAATGCTAAAAAGTGCTAAAACTTCAATTGACGTAAGGACGCCAAAAATAGGGATAAATCGAAAACTAAAAACAGTCATCTCCTATTTTCCTTTTGCAGTACAAAACAATAAAATTTCAAGAGAATCGGAAGTCATTGAGTTGGTTGTTACGTAGACGTCAATAACGTGGCCTTTAAATTGGGGCATAACCTTAGAGACGTTGTTTTGGGTAAATATGGAAATTTAAAAATATTTAAAATGACGTGTGTTACAAACGTAAATGTAATAAACGGTCATAATGTAATAAACCTACAACCTATTGTAAATGTAATAACAAGTAGTCATAAATGTAATAAACGGTCACAAATGTAATAAACTGTCGAAAATGTAATAAACTCTCTTCCCTTTCCAATCAATATCTTCGAAGGGAAATAATGTGAACTTCCAGTTACGAAGCAGTCTCAGTATTATCTAACTTGATGCTGAGGTATGAAAAAACCCACTTTAAACATGTTTAGAACTGTTCCATAGATCTTCGGGGACTAAACTTCACCTGCCGTAAATGTAATAAAAAAGTGGTCATTAATGTAATAAAAGACCATTAATGTAATAAAAATGGTCATAAATGTAATAAACAGTCATAAACGTAATAAACTGTCGTAAATGTAATAAACTCTCTTCCATTTGCAAACAATATCTTCGAAGGGAAATGATATGAACTTCCACTGCTGAAGTAGTATCAGTGTTATCTAACTTGATGCTCAGGTATCAACAAATCGGCCCTAAACATGTTTAGAACTGTCCCATACATTTTCGGAGAATAAACTTCACCTGCCGTAAATGTAGTAAACAAAGTTGTCATAAATGTAATAAAAGGTCATCAATGTAATAACAGTGGTAAATACATGTAATGCCGCCTCCTGGCCTGTAACGTATTGCCACTTTACTGGCCGCCTCTACTCTACAGCCGATACTTCGGGGTTAACTGATTCCCTCTAGTTACCTCACTCTAATGTACATACAGTCCGTGTCTATTCTATCTCTGTATAGCTTGCCTTCTACACCCGGTAATGCCGTATACCAGACTGCTAATATCATGAGCTGTCGTAGCTCCGACCTTTCTCTTCTTAGCCTGCTCTTATCTGTGGCCAACCGTGGACTCTTCCTTTTCTGGATCTGAGTTCTGTGCAGCTCATCTTAGTCTACAATTGTGCCTATACTTCTGTACTGAGGTGACACCTAGCCGCATATCTAGCCTAACCTATTACATGGCGAACCGACCTCAGCTCTTTCGCCTTCGACCCCGACGCGGTCTATATGCATCTCAAGACCTGCAATGATTTTTCGGCAACCTATCCCTACTTTTATTTCTTATTTGGACGTAATACATTATTCTTTGAGTGTTTCTTTTGAATAAGCTGCAATCGATTTGTATTAATAAAATCCCAGCTTCATGCCCTTTGAAAATCTCATATTATCGCTAAATGTTGATACACCGGACAGACTCGTGTCGGAAATGATGGCCAACACAGACCATCAGATACCCATGTGCGCTAGTAGTAATTAGCCGATCATAATTTATAAGACATTGAGATTATATTTCTAAAAAAGGCATCGAGTAGTTAATGTATGTTTAATCTATGCTTTCATTAAATTGCATCTCTAGTTTAGATAATTTATATTATTTAAGCCCCAAACCACCCCACCCACCCCCTCTGCGATTTAATGCTTCATTAAACTCATCATCTTATTGCGTCTTCGCTGATTTATATCTAGTTAAATATACAGCGGATTTACTTGACGAATAGTTTTTTTCGGGTTCCAGACATAACCATTCATACATTCGATGAGGAAAATTAGAAAAAATATATACACTTTTCAACAATAAAATCGTGAATTTGAGCTATCACCTTGACATGTTTATTGCAATTTTTACCCAGTTTTCATCAACGGAGAATGTGTGAAGCAGTTCCAAAGGGCAAACTGTTCAACACTTTAGCATTAAGTTTACGTAATATTACGATATCTTCGGCAGTGAAAGTTCATATAATTTTCCTTCGACTTATGACAGTTTATTCCATTTATGCGAGTTTATTACATTTATGGCCGTTTATTACATTTATGACCACTTTTGTATTACATTTGACCTATGTGGTCAATTATAACATTTATGGCCACTTTTTTGTTATATTTACGGCAGGTGAAGTTTTTTCTCCGAAGATGCATGGAACAGTTCGTCGCCTGAGTGCTAGAATGTTCTATGTCCCATAGGGGACATAGACCATTCTAGCACTCAGGCGACGAGTTCAAACATGTTTTTGGCGGGTTTTAGATACCTTAGCATCAAGGTAAATAATACTAAGACTACTTCGGCACTGGAAGTTCATATTATTTCCCTTCGAATGTGTTGTGTGCAAAGGGAAGAAAGCTTATTACATTTACGACAGTTTATTACATTTATGACCGTTTATTACATTTATGACCACTTTTTTATTACATTTACAAAAGCTTATAGCTTTATTACGTTTATGACAGTTTATTACATTTAAAGTTGTAACAGACGTGCACAAAACCTCTCAAGCGTAAACAAGGTTACGGAATTCCACAGTTGTAGATGTAGTAATGACGAGTTATACCTGTCGCTCGTTTGAATTTGTAAGCTGTAAAAGCTAAAAACATACTAAAACTTCAATTTACGTAAAAACGTCAAAATAGAGATACATAGGTACTGAAGAAAGAGCTATCTCCTACTTTTTTGGAACTCTACGGCATACAAAATGTTCACGATAACCGGACGCCTTTTAATTTTTATGACGCTGACGTCAATACCGTCATCATGAATTCGGGCACAACCCCTGGAAATTACCCAGGTTAGTACATACTTTTTAGATATGTTTTTTTGTTATAGATTGTGTATCCAAAATTTTAAAGAGGATGGCTTGATACAGGCAGTGATATTAAAACGGTAACACAAATAAAACTGACGTTGTTTTGGATAAAGGCTGAAATTTAAAAATATAATAAAAATCTGTAATTTGTGGTCAATATATGTACTTAATATCATGACGATAGTTTAAGGGGAAGTAGCGTGAAAACAGGCTAACCATCGCTATAAGTTATTTCAGTGGAGCCCACTTAATTGGATATCGCTTAATTGTATATCCCTGTTAACTGAATATAATTTTCCAACACAAAACCATTTGCCATACCTCCAGTACAAATTTGACCTGTTAACTGAATATAGGTTATAGAGTTAATTGAATAAAACATTTTGTAACCTATCGAGAAATTACCCTGATTCTCCCCAGTTCTAATTTGTTTATAGACCTATTTGGCCTCTGTACATCCAATACAGGCATTTAATTTATTACATCTTGTTTGACAGAGCTCATGGAGCTCTGTCAAACAAGATATAATAGAATAAATGTTAAGTTTATCTCTAAAATACAGAAAAGTGACAATTCCTGTTAATTGAATACTGCTGTTAATTGACTAATTGTCATTGGCAAAGTGGCTATTCAATTAACAGGGTTCCACTGTATTTCATCTGCGGCATGAACTTTTTCATTTCTGGCAATTTTCCACACATGCAAAAGACTATTTTCCGAGAAAAGCTTATACTAAATTTCAAAACAGTTTATGATTTCAACTAGGATGGAGTGACTTCGACCTTCATATGATTTATAGATTATTTGTCCAGTGACGTCGTGAGGGACACGAGAGGTATATTTACTACATTTGCGATCGTTTAAAAGTTTCCGTGTTCATTTCACGAAGTGGGCTTTGGATCTATGGGGAAGAGTCTTATTTAAACATATATGTTATTGTAATGTATTAGCGGTTTCGAAGCGTTTCGGGCTGTACATAAGCTCCGAAACACACAGACCATTTTACCGTCAATACATCAAAGGTAGCGTATAATGTTGTCTATCGAAAGGATTGGCAGCATTGTACAGCTTCTTGCCAATTTGCATGCCACATTGTTTTCCCCCCAAAATAAAAGCTCAGTTCAGATTGGTGGCAGCTGATAATACGAATTCGAAAACATTTTTGTTTCAAACCTGATTCATAATCAAAGAACGCAGCTTAGACCGACGTTCAGTGGTGGCTATTGTAACCCGGAAGCGATTTAATTTTCACACGGTTTTATGATATCTGGGCCTTATTGCAACATGAAACTCCGAGGTATACATAGATCCCTTTGTCCAACTTTCAGAAATTTCACTTGTTGATGCAAAATCATACCGAACTTGCAGATTTTCACTAAGAGGACTATAGAGACACAGAACTTCACAATCATTCAACTAACCAAAGCCTATGTTGTCCAAAATGAAGCACTCACTGACACAAAATAGCAATATCAGCCAAAATAGATCAGTTTTTAAAAGAAATGAATATTCAAAGAAATTTTGCCTAAAATTTGACGATTTTTCAGATTTTCAAGCGCAAAGAAATCAGTCTACACCGTTCTTCCAGTATATTTGGCGAATTAAATTTATTTATGTTACCCCTGAAGTGAAAAGTAGTGTTACAACTGCGTGTTTCTTTGTTTTATTTTTCATGACCACGTGATAGACCAATGTCTATGAATATCGTCATAAAAATGATCTAGTCTAACTACTTTCGCTGATCTGGTAATTTATTTATCAGTTAATTACTGTTAGAAAAAAAACGATGGCTTCGACATGTGTAATAACTCTATGTTAATTGAATGCAGGTAAAAAAGGGTTCTCTTTCTGAATGAGCTGATAGCACGTGCGAATGACACTCTCAAATACAGATCTGTATTTTGTATAGACGTTTTACTTGCATTGGGGGAAATATGTTTTTGTTAGAAGATTAAATTTTGTATCTCCATAATTAAACACATTTAGTTATATTCGGCCAATGAATTCCGCATACAAACTGTTTCCGTCTAAGGTGGCTGACGTCTATTTGTACATTTACTGGTATGAGATTACAATATGTAGCGGGACGTAGAAACAACCCCCATCTCGGCGTTCATACTCTTTATAACACCGTCTCTTGTAACATAAAAGTATTGAAATCAAAGGTATGGCGTGCGTTTTGTGTATCCATTTTTTCAGGTTGTTTCCCACAGGACCGAATCATTGTAACTCTAGTTTTTTTTCCTGATTTTATCTGTGTCAATTGTATGTGAGGCAGGGATGTGGAGAAGAGAACCGATTGGGGACTGGTGTAATCCTATTTTATCTCGACTGTGATTGTCCAAGTCCTGACTGAATAATATTTCACACTACATCATCAAAGCACCCCCTCATTGAAGGAATGACATGAGGATGTGGTTGGAATATTAGGCAGTCGCGACAATAGTTGGAAACCTCAAGACTTTTTGAAAATGTATTAGTACCTAAATAAAATATACATGTCGCAGTCGTAACACAACGTCTTATTTTATCAATATCTACTTTGTCCGTACTCCAGATTAGTCATCTTCTGCCCCTAACAGCCGGAAGAGGATACTACAGACCTCCATTTGCATAACAGAACGCGTGTGTGACGTAAATCCTAATGTCAAGTCCAGTCTTGTAAGAATTACCCAATTACTGGGAAGATATAATTGATTTACCACAACTCTGACAAATTTGTTGACATTTGCTCGAATTTTATTGACTAAGAATGTCACGTGCATACAAGGGGTATAACCCGAACACGATGGGTGTCACTTGAATGCACGTTATAAAGATAACCTAAAGTTATCTTTCTCGAGTGAGTAGCCGCCATGACTATTTTATAACGCATATCAACTCGCTTCGAATTTTCAAAACTTGATTTAAAACAAAATAAGAGAATGTACATGTAAGTACCAAATATAGTTTCAAGGTACCGTATTCATTGCTTTAAAACATTAAATATTTGAAAAGTTGACAGAAAATCTTATCTGTAGTTCCGAAAGTTACTTGTTGTTTTTACGAATCTATCGGTTTCTTTATGCTGAACCACACATTTTCTTTATAGTTTACTTAACAGATTAAAAGTGATTTTCTAACGTTTAACACTTTTTTCAGGTTGTAATTACAGTAAATATATGTAAAAGAATGTAACATTGTTGTTTTTATTCACCGTTTCATTAACCTTATTCTTGAATGTCATCGGTGAGATATATTGGTAGCATGGTCAGCAAGTGACCAGGTACAGGATAGTACCTGGTCTGTAGGTTTTATACCAGCCTCCGCTTCGCCTCACCTGGTATAAAACCTACAGACCAGGTGCCATCCCAAACCCGGTCACTTTCTGACTATGTACAGTTAAAACTAGAAGTCCTGCCACGAATAGTGCGCTTATCTAGGCTTAATTGCGCGTTGGAATTGCTCGCAATTGCCATATCGAATGGCATCCAAAGCACAGCAGGTTCTCCTGGTCACTCATAGCAAACACATGCAATGTTTCTGCCAATGGACCTCCGGGTTACCCGGAGGTCCATTGGCTGAAACATTGCTTGTGCACAGGCCATATGTACAGAATATGATAGCTTTGCTTGCGCCATAACGCGCACATTAACGCGTATATCAACGTGCTATTTGTGCGCATTTCATGACAGGACTTCTAGTTTTAACTGTAACTAATAATCTTAGACTCCAATCCTGACGAAAATGTACTGAATGGAAAAAGAAAATTGGGGTCTGACACACCTCTTCTAATCCCCACCTCACCTTAGATACGATCCTAATGTTGGGTAATTCAAGTCGATAAAAACTAAACCCATTACGGTTATGTAAATAGCATTGGAAGCGAATCGCCCCCCTTGTAATTCGATGAGATCGATAGATGAGGGTTCGTTAGATCTATTTTTTTTTAATTTTAACCCTTTAAACCCTGGTGGCATCTTCTATGTTAGTTCAGTGGCAGCAATTGGATGTGTCCATGTTCATTATTTGGGGAGCAGATCAATTAATGCTTTCAACGTGCAACCTAGCATCTGCATGTTAAAAATGCTGATTGGTCTTCTCAACACATTCACTTTGCAGCCATCCTACTTAATGAAATTATGTCGTATCGTGTTCATGGAAAGGAAAACCGGCATTTCTTTCAAAGAGTTGAGCAAAAAATGAAAAGTTTCTGTCATTCGAAAATTGTGTTTACGTGCGTCGTCTTCAATTCGTGTTGGGCTAAGTGTTGACCCATATGATTATCCGTAAATTACACCCCATATCAGATAGTACAAATCATATTTCATAAATCATAAATACATCAATACAACTTGCATTTGAGTCACCTTTGTCTCTTTCTATTAAACACGTATCGCTTATTTAATGATACTGACACGGACAAACATGTTTTTCCACATCAATGGCATGTTATTGCGAATTAATGAGACGTATCCAAGATTATATCTATTTTGCCGCCGTGTGAGAGAAAAGTGAAATAAACAAGGGATCAATCCCATAAAATAACATTGAGAATTGAGAATAGATAAACAAACAACCATTATCACACTTTGGATGCTGGTGGTGGAAATTCTTGCCCAGAACCAAAAATCTCTTGCCACAAAAATAAGTAAACTTTTTGTACATATCACAAAAATTTCCCCAGCAAAATGTATCAACCTTTAGACCAATGACGTCTTGAGTCAAAGTTTCCTGAATTCATCAACAAATTTAGCCGTGGCTGCTGTGAAGCAACCAAGACTGAAACGGTCATGATTAGATTTGAAAAAAAAATATTTTAAAACTATTCAGTTGGTTAAGAGTCATAGGCGCTTTGCAACTGAATCGTTGTAAAACAGCAACAAAACAAAACAATAAAGGGTACACTGATTGACTTTAACTACTTGTGTTCCATTAGCCGAGCCAAATAAAATAAAATATGGAAGAGGTAAGGTGGTGATATTATCTCCGCAGAGATTAAAGTGAGAGGATGTAGATATACCCCTCAAACTCTTGAAATACTCGTACCTTAGTTTAACCCATTGTATTGGCGTGAATAAGTTGATAATACGCTTCGGCGGGGAAGGGTGCTGAAAAGGGTTTATTCAGTACCCTCAATTGGTTGAACAAGAAACGCTCGAAATATTTCAAGACTATAAAGGAAATGAGCTTAATTGCTTTTTTTATTTTATTTGTCATCAATACCTAAGAACTTTCTGTTCAGTCGGCGATTATCCGCGTCCATGTCAGCAGTTGAGTAGAGACTACCCAAATAGTGGCCAAGAGTACATAATATAGGCCTATTGAGGCATATTTAGCAAACTATCAAATTTAGGAAATTAGTGGACTATCGGCAACGGATTGTTGCCGATAGTCCACTAATTCCCTAAAATTACACAGGTTGCTTCAAATGTCACGTTTCTTTACATAATTTTCTGTCAGAGAGTCCTGGAACCCCCACTTGCACTTCACCACCCCCTTCACACTTTCAAAGTCGATCCGAACCTCAACATAAAAATAAAATAGGACAATAGCTTTATTTTAAATTAACAATCTGTTGTAGAGAAAGAAAGCAAAATCACCTCTACCTTCCTGTTTATAACGAAAAGGAAATTATATCAGTAATGAAATTGCATTTCAATGTGGAGTGGCAATGATTTTGTTTCATCAGAATGTTACTGGGTCAGCATTTTATGGAAGCTAATTGCTGCCACTGGAAAAAAAATGTATTAGTTACACGGCGTTTTAGCGGTGTGTATGGAACTGAACTACCTCTCTGAGATCCGTATTTCCAAAGGCAAAAACCCGAAGGAAATACGAAGCTCTGAAGGGTAGTACAGTCACATACATCCTGCTGAAACACCGTGCGATGAATTTATTTCGCTGTCCCTTCAGTGTGTCGAGTTTTATGTTGTTATATATAGAATAAACGTATAGTGTTTTCAAATAAAAAAAAAAAATTCTACAAATAGAATCAAGAATGAAACCGACAAGCCTCTGGCGAGTCGGTTTCATTCTTAATTCTACGAGTAGAAAGAATAATTTTTTTACTTGAAAACACTATACATTTATTTTGTTTATCCCATAAATCTTTTACATTGTAGTCGCGGCGAAATCGTGCTGTTACTCGGTACAAAACACTGCGAGAAGTGATGAGTACATAGGTTCAATTCGAAGACAAGCAGAACTGCCCAAAATAAAAAGGCGCAGTGATATATTTCTGTCTAAAAATAATCTCCCTACAAACATGCGCTAAACTTGCACAAATACTTCATTAATTGAACAAGGTGTAGCGTTTTCTACTGGCATTGTGTAATACTTTCAATCAGGTTTAAAGAAAACAACAATTGAACTGTTCCTTTTCTACACGAATGCGGTAGAGGTCAGAGGTCAACAAGTCCGTCTCTACTGCTGGAATAAATTTTTTTAGTGGTTTAAACCTATGGGGAAAATTTATCACCCTACTTGGTGAATAAAACAAAAATTTATCCAAGGCGTTTATTGTCCGAATTGATAATAATAAATAATAATATACAATAATAATAATATAATAATTAATCCACAAACGGCATTCCAGTGACCTAAACCATGATAAAAAATTGAGAAACAAAGAAACACATGTTTCTTTATTATTCAACAAGAACGATAAAACTTCAGAAAGGAATAGTTGAAACCTATAACAACTTAGCAATGTCAACCGGTAAATTGGAAATTAGTAGCCGAAGCCTGAAATAACTTGAAAATGTCTGTCGGTGAACTGTGACAGTCTATTTCTGCTGAAAATGGATTTGGAAAAGAAGACGAAATAATTTTATTTGATTTGGATTTATTTCCCATCGAGTGAACTCAAACACTTGGGAGACTTCAATTCAAGGACATTGGGAAATCACGCGTCGTTATTAGTTTGGGACACAAGATGATTATTAGTATTTTATTCGTTAAAGTGGTACATTGTGCGTCTTAAAATATCGAGGACTCTATATTCAAAATTGTACAAGTGCTATTAAAGGTTTCACAGAAGAGACAATTCATATAACGAGAGTGTAGAAACACCACAACAAAATCCCACTTTTCGACAGTAAAATCGGACGTTGGGGGAATGTACACTTGTTTTATTTCAAGTTTTCGGAATATTCTCATGAACCAATATAGTTCTTATTTTGTTTGTGAGTCTGAATGTTCATTGTTACTGACGAAAATGTCTGAGGCGACGGGTGAAAGGGAAATCAGCGAAGTGAACAATAGAATGCCTGTACACCCCGTTTAGATGTCACGTGGTATTCTCATACACCCCGTTGGACTTCGTACACGCCGTGGAGGTAAATGTATCGCACCGGATGCATTGGTTTCTGACCAATCAGGACGTTTGTATAATTTTAAAAAGGTAATAATAAAACGTACGCACGTGTTAGTATTATGTGCATACGTGTTAGTTATCATGTACGTCAATGTTAGTATCACGTACGTGCATGTTAGTATCATGTACATACTTCTTAATAATATCGCGTACGTACGTGTTAGTATCACGTACGTACGTGTAATTATCTCGTACATTGGTGTTATTATCACAATGTTCGTGTTATTATCGCGTACGTGCGTGTTAATATCAGGTACGTACGTAATAACTATCACGTGATAATAACACATGCATACGTGATAATAACACGCACGCGCGTGAAATTAACATACGTGATATTATTAAGAAGTACGTACATGATACTAACAGGTATGTACGTGATAGTAACATGCACTCACGTGAGAATTAACATGTGCGTAGGTGAAAACTAACACGTGCGTACGTATTAATTGACACGTAGGTACGTGTTATTATTAGGTTCGTATGTGATAACTGTCACGCATGTACGTAATAATCACACGTTCGTCTACGTGATACTAATACGTACTTACATGTTATTAGTACGTAGGTGCATTTTATTAATATGCACGTACATGTTAACGATTACATACAAACGTGTTAGTACAATGTACGTGTGTGTTAATAAATTTGTTTGGTAGCGAAATTGAAACCTACTTGGAACCTCATCATTATGTTTATCGCTCTGCTACCCGTTTGGTGTTGTGGGCACCAGAACACAGACCATTTTATCCAAATTTCGATGTTTGAAACTCTGTGAAGGGTTAAAAAAATGCAAACTGGAATATTTTGTCCATGCATCTTGTAATGTCACACCAAGACCTGCGAATGGCCAATTTTTCCTGACAATCTTCAAGATGGTTTTAGAGAAATCCTCGGTACACATTAGTTTTTTAAGATTTTGATGGGTGTCACTCATTACCCAGCTCAAAACGGGTTAACCCTTGTTTCTGTAATACCCGCATTACTTACAGAAGTGATCCTCGGTGAATGCCACTTCCAAGACGATTCAGCACTTGAGTTTGGACATTTCGTCACTTGGTATTGGATGATTCGGCATCTTGGAAAATCATGTTCTATATAATTTTAGTCATTTATGTCATGATAATACTATTAGTTACCCCGTGTCTGATCACGTGGTACGGGGTTTTACCTACCCGAAGCCAGCCGTATCCCATGAGGCCAAAGCCTCATGGAATACGGCTGGCTTCGGGTAGGTAAAAACCCGCACCACGTGATCAGATACGGGGTAACGAATTTATCTATTGACTTTCCGTTTTAGAAGTACAATCCATTTCATGTGTGAACACACACAACGTGAGATCTTTTATCTTCCATTGTTGAGTCATACAGGTTTCTGTGGAATTTTTGTGCAAAAGAGTTTTTGTGAAAATATGCCGATATGACTAGTATAGAAAAAATATTGAATTTCTTTTTTTCTTTTTTGTCTCAAAAACATAGCTTATGAACACCACATTGGAGGGTACTCGACAAGCTCATTCCAATAAGGGGTCATGAGCTATATTTTGGAGACAAAAAATTAAAATATAATACATGTACACTGTAAAACTGGCATGACGCGTCTTCTACGAGGTATGGACAATTTGTAGATTTCGGAACGAGGCTTCCACTGGGTATGGGATATTTGTCAGTAACTGGGCCGACGTATCGTAGGTTTCATTGAATATGGTCTCATACCACGTATCTATCAACCAATCAAATCAAAAAATTCACTTTAGTCAATAGATAAATGTAAATACAAAATAAATGAGAAAAAAATATATAGATGTGTAAAACTTATATATCTTCCTAATTAGGGTCAGCCGGGAATCATTCAAAATAATATTAGGCATAATTCCCGTTACCTGTTCACACCACGAGGAGGTACTAAACTGGACTTCGTGAAACTTCTTTAAATAAAAGAAACGTAATTAGATCTGTTCCCCTGGTAATAAGATGGGCATGAGTTTGATTAATTTCTGTCAACTAAAAATAAAAATGTTTTGATTGGTTTCTGTTTTTTTTTTGCAAAAAGCGAAAAAAAAATATAATTAGTTACTGTTTTTCTTCGGAAAAAGAATGTTGGTTAATCTACTAATCAACATGATACCCATTACATCACGGCCCATGTATACCAGCAAACTTTCTCAGCATTCTGCCCGGAAAGTGCGTGACCTGCTCATAGACCCTGTTCCCACATTAAGGAATTTTGAAAGTTATGATTTTCCGAAAGCTTATTCAAAATGCTACAAGACCTCGGGTAAACAAATTTAACTGTTACAGTGTCAAGCTAGTTCTTTGCGATGAAAAAGGGATTCTAGAAGTCTAATCGGATACAAGAAAGGGATACCACGGACTTTGAGTTTGGAGGTTGATGGAAACAATCTGTGCACAAACTGTCACTATGTGTACACATCACATGCTGGACGTACCAATACGTGCCTATGTGCTACCGCACTGTGTGCGCACAACACATGCAACACATGCGACAGAAAGAGGATGCTGTGTGGTGTGAGGTAGACCGTGTGTGTTTAAACATTCGCATTGGCACAGACATTTCCTACTGAAGCGTTTTTTTTTTCCTTTTAATATGACGCCAAAAAATTGTTTTCATTTACTGAATCTTGATGGGTTTCAAACATGACTAAAAATACATAAAATTGATTTAAACTAAGTGATGAGCTTAGGAATTGGTTAAACTGACTGGGAATAATTGATGTTATTCATTGATGAGCTCTAATTTAGTCCGTACAGGATGTTACGCAAGCTTCTGTTTTTCTTATAGGCCATGACAGGCCGCAGATGCAAAGGTTCATTTACTTTAGCAATGGTTAAATTGAATTCATCTATTAACATTTTTTGCTATTTCGGTATTCATTCTGTTGTATGTTAAAGTGAAAGGCTAGAGGCTTCACGTTTTTTTTAAAGCGCATCCGTTTCTCTTAATATGTCTTTAATTGCTGGTTATTCAATAGGATGGATTTCGAAATCGTCCAAAGAATGGCCAGGAAGGATAAAATAAATGTTGTGCTACTGGGGCATCAGCATTATGTTTTATATCCTGTTTGTGTCTAGTAGCACGTTCTCGGAAAGGATTTTGACTTTGACCAACACACTGCTTCCGACAGCGTTTACAAGTGATAAGGTAAATAATATTTGGTGAATCACAATGGAAGGGGTTCCGGATCTGATAATGATTTTTCATTTGTTCGGAGGACAATTCCTCTTTCTGATCAGGCATAAAAGTATGCAATCTGCAACGAGGATTTTTGCAATTAAATACCGTGCCACTGCCATTCTGCAACGGTCTGTTGTGTTCAATTTTCAGTGGTTCGAAATCAGTAGTTTCTGCAGGACTTTCGAGTTTTTTCAGAGTTTGACATTTCAGGCTACGCAAAAAGTACAGTGAGTATCCCCCCAATCTGAGGGCTCCAAATAGAGTAGAACAAACCTCATTGAAATTTACCTTATCACTTGAATTGCGGTGGAAACGAATGAGCTGTGATTTGATGTTACCTTTAAATGTATGTTGAAGATGAAATGATTTTGTGTGCAACATTTGATTTGAATCAGTTGGTTTGAAATGTACTTTATAATCGAAATGACCGGATGCCTGGAATTGCTTGCCTTTCTTGATACACGGTCACATTGAGAAAATCAACATAACTTTCACTGATAGTAGCTTTTAATTTAATGTTTGGATCATGATGATCAAAATTTCTAAAAATTCATCAAAATCTTCTTTTGAATGTTTCCAAATAATAGAAATGTCATCTAAATATCTGAGATATGCGCGAGGATGCTTTGCATATATATGCTTAAGGCATTTTCCTCCACTACATAAATGCTTGCAAAATTAGGACTGAATGTTTTGCCCATAGGACAACCCATTATTTGTAGAAAATATTCTCCATTGAATTGAAAGTCATTACCTTTAAAGCTCAGCTCTGAAAGATTCAAAAAAATTTGTTCATCCAGGCGTCTTGCATCCGGATATTTTTTTAAATGCATTTTTAACCGATTTCACATCTTTATCAATATCAATGTTTGTATACATACTGTCGCTATCCAAAGTAGCCAGGATAGTATTTTTCGATATTTTCAATTTCGAAATTTTGGACGGGAAATTCTGTGTTTTTTAGATAGCTTGGATGTCTGTTTGCTATAGGTTTAAGATAATAATCAATTCGTTTCGACATCGCATTAGATTCTGAGTTGCAATCTGATACAATTGGTCTCCCGAGTGGAGTTACGTCATCCGTCCATGAAGAACGGTCCATGTAGATCTTTGGTAGGATGTGAAATTGCCATGTTTGAGCACTGAGCTTCGCTGTTAAATATTTCGATTGTGTTTAGGTTATGTGAACTTCGTCGAGGAGAAATTTTAAGGTCTTATTGAATTTTTCGACATTACTAGGCCAAATTAGTGTATCTATTTTCTTATAATGTTTAGTATTGCTGAGTTATCTCATGGCTTCCTTTGTATAATTATCCAGAGATAGAACTACAACCGATCCACCTTTGTCGGCTGGTTGAATTACTAATTTCTTATTTTTTCGAAGTTTCGTAAGAGCTCTCTGTTCACTATCTGTTAAATTGTCTTTATCGGAGAGTATGTTCATGCTGAACACCGTTTGGAGGATTTGTTTGTTAGCCTCAATGATTTCGGGATCTACTTCACTATCTGGAGCTGACCAACCAGATGATTCTGTAAAAGGAAGTTTCCGACCGCTGGAGTTCCTAAAGCTGTCTGCTAATTTCATTTGCCTAAGAAAAGTACAGTTATATGATGGTATATTTGTTTAATTACCAGTTTTAGGCTTAGGTGCTGGTACAAAAGTTAAACTGCGATCTAAAAGATACATTTATTGGGTTGTTCATTGGTTCCAGACAGGTTAACCACTTTAGTTCCTAAACCCATAGCTGTTAGGCGGTTGTTACCTTTGTCTTTTCTTGGTTTAAATCCAGAGGCTTCAACAAGTGATCGTACATAATATTGGAGGTTCTCGTGGTCCAATGGATTAAATCCTGAACAACATCAAGCTTCGCGTAATAAATGTTTTGGTATCACGTTAACGTCCTCCCCTTTCCGAATGGTTTCATTGATGATGCTCAAGGTTCTCCTCTCAGCCCGAGGGATTTTTTACAAAAAGTTTAATTCAGCGAAATAAATTTGTACTAAACTTGACCCTGATATCGTTAAGCATATTCCTCAACTGCTTAACTACGAGATCAGAATTATCATTACGAGAATTCACGCCAATATTTAATGATATATTTGGGGGACTGGACTGGCCACTGTGCCCTTTAAACATAGAGCGAAAATGATTGAATTTGTCGCCGACGTAATACTCCACCTGGATGTCCGGATAGGGATTTCGATCAATGCGTCCTAAATTTGAACTACCAATCAAAAGGATGTTTTTACAAACATCCGAGACGCGTCAATTCCTGTTGTCAAAATTAACTCCGCTCTTTATGCCGAAACTGTGAGAATTTAGAATCAAATGAGCGACCCAAGTTGCGGCTCGGTGATTTGACTTTCGCCGAGTACGATATACTTGGATAAACCACACTAGAGCAGGAGAAGGAGGAGAATAAACAGAAGCAGGAGAGGAAACCGAAGGAGAAGCAGAGTAAGCAGGAGGAGTTCTAGTGAGAGTACTAGGAGAACCGGAGAAGAAAGGCTGACGGGGAGTAGGAGGTAGAGGAGCAAGACGAGGCGAGACAGTGTTACTCAATTTGCGAGCATCTTCAGTCACAATATGGACCGGATATGTTTGCAAATTGAGGCGTTTACTCTGAGAGAAAGCAGGAGATGTAGAAGGTTGAAAATTCGCACTGGCACAGACATTTCCTACTGAAACGTTTTTTTCTTTTAATATGCCGCCGAAAAACGCATGGTTGTCCAGTGCGGAATAGCGAGGAAGTCTATGGTTCTTTAAAACCGTAATATAGTACGGGCATTATAGACCCTGTATAGTTATCTCGCCGCGGCGAGATAGTAAGTCGCCGCGTCGAGATAGTTAACTCGCCGCGGCGAGATATATGATGAGTCGCCGCGGAGAGATAATATCTCACCGCTGCGCGATAGCAACTCGCCGAGGCGAAATATGTTTCTTATGCATGTCACTAATACGCTTCCGTAGAAAACCATGCCAAATTTATATTTTTAGCCTCACACATCGGTTCCCCAACATTTCATTTCAACTCGAATAAAAAGCAAACTGCCGCGAATGTTCAAACTTGATAAGGGTAGGGCTATTACTTTATTTTTGCAGGGCCCATCGCAGCGTCTCGTCGCCAACTGATTTAAGGTCCATGACTCATCGATAGTTCGTTTAGTTGGGCGCCTCAGAGCCACAGGAAGATTAACTCATCGTCCACGAGTTACATCGCCACGTCATGATAGAGGCATACATCTCTCACACCATAACCAATTTCAAACAGCGACGGAGACGGCGAGTCAGGTTGTGGGCACTCGGGGTCGCCAAGTGTTCCAAGAACTGTTAATCGGTTGCGGGAGTTCAACTTAAGGACACAGAGTCCATATGTTGAACCGTAACTTACACCCTGGTGACATCAACGTTAATTGCAATGGCTGAGAGCACATTCACCAAATCGGTTTCACCTGGCCCACTGGAGACGTCTGTTATTCATCGACGAGTCTCGGTTCACACTTTACATATCAAGATGGACGACAGGGTTGCTATCGACGTAAAGGTGAGCGATATTCTGACGCGCCGCTAAGGACAACGACAAATCCGGGAAGGGGGTCTGCTATGTCTTGTTTGGTTGTGGGGGGGGGGGGGTTCTTATTATATGAAAACACTTCTCGAGGTCATCCAGGGCAGTGTTACAGCCGTAAGATATCGGGACCAGGTGCTCATGCCTCACGTCCTTCCTCTTATTTATACGCGTAACCTAACGTTGCAGCAGGATAAAATGAGGCCGCACGTTGCTAGGGTTTGTCGTGACTTCCTCAGCCATGGCAATGTCCAGTTCTCAATTGGCCACCGTACAATCCAGATTTTTCCCCGATCGAGCATTTGTCGGAGAAGCTGGACAGGAGAGCCCGGAAGCCAGCCAATGTCCCAAACAACGTCGCTCAGCTCACGAAGGCACTCTTTCTGGGCTGGAATAACATCCCACAAAGGACCATGAACAACTTGATGGGGTAAATGGTAAGGAGAGTTAGAGCATCGAAGCCCGGGGTGGGCACACCCGCTATTGATTTTGATGAAGAAATGGCGAAGGGTACCCACGTTTGAACATTATCCATGGACACGCCGTCTTTGTTACATCAAAACTCGTCAAAATTTAATCAGTAAAGAAGAATTAACATCAAAATCCAAACAATGAAATAATCATCCATAACACATTTGAAATATTTACCGCAGATAAAAAGCGTTTTTTTTGGGCTAGTATATCATAAAGAATTACTTTCGTCAAACGAAAGTAATTCTTTACAATAATAATAATGAATAGACGTTTGCAACCTGATTCGTTTATTATTGTTTCAAAGAAGTACATGTATATTGTGTTTGGTTTCAAGTCCTCTGGGAGAGGAGAAATTTTCTTCGAAATATTCGTATTGAAACAATTGTCTCCCTTTTCTCTGCTACCATTACACGTGCTTGTACTAGCAGTGGCTACTCCTTTCGGAGCCAGAAATATCACCCCCTCCAACTTATTCCACTGTTCAGACATTATTAAAATACACAACGCCGATTGTTTTATTACACATAACCCGTGTAAAGAAAACGCAAAACAAATATTACATGCATTCATTTCTACAAATCGAATGGCAAGCAGCACTTTTTTCGAAATGCCGTTTCAATATTGTCAAACAAGGAATCCAACAGGCGATGACATCCGTATTTAGCCATTCCATGCTGGGCCGTGACTATGTAGGATGTAGGGATGTGCGACTCCGTCACCCGCCCTAAATAAATTTCTATTGGTGAGATTGCCATCCGGATTGGAGTCCAAGATATCGATTCGCCGTTCTTTTTATACTTTTTTTACCGAACTAGATTTATTTCTTAGATTAAATAATTCACACATTCAGTCCATCCCATTTAAATGGAGGCCTGTGGCTGATTGTGTGTTGGGGTCACAGCATGAACAATTTGAACCAGGTGTGACAGGAATGATAGTCCGTAGGAAAATTAATCCCTCGGGACTATTATTCCGCGGAATTATAGTCCTAGGTCTAACATTTCTAGGAATAGTAGTCCGCCGGACTACTATTCCTAGAAATGTTAGACCTAGGACTATAATTCCGCGGAATAATAGTCCAGAGGGACTAACGTTCCTACGGACTATCATTCCTGTCACACCGGTGCGTTCTCATTTAATAAGTAGTTGGGAAGCCCATGCATCACGACAGCTACGTGTATTTTTCCACAAACAGATTATCTGAGTTTTGTTACAAGTTTATTACAACACAGATAATCTTTTTTGTGCTAATGTTGTTGGCATATCTTTTCAGTCGGACCTTGCGTCAAAACAGTCGGGGTAAATTGCGTTTCACCCCATTCCCAATCGGTCATCTTCGCGATACCCCTGACCCCGTACTGACGGTCCAGAGCAAGAAAGCGATTGGATGTACGAATGCCACTTAAAGAGGCTATGTCGACGTGAAAGAATTTGTGCAAGTGTTTAAAATCAATACCTCCGTTACATGTTCAAAACGAAATAAAAAAAAAATATTCTAAAGAACTGGCCTACAAGAACGCACATTTACATACGAAAGTTGGAAGCAATGTTTGGACCTCCTTACTTCGGTTTTGAAAGATAAATGTGGTATCCCAAAGAGAGATAATTTAAGTCAACAATACAGAAAATGCTCTCAACACTAAAGCCATATATCGAGACTTTAACCCTTTACCCAACGCAGACGATATCAAAATTTATTATTTTAAATACCATTTTTTTTTAATTTTCCAAAAAAATTTAAAAAAAACATATCATGCTCGTTCCAATGAGGGGTCACAGGATATGGTTTTGTTGAAATATTTTAAACAATTTAATTTTTTCAACTGCTCAATTTGCATATTACGCGGGCGAATGCGGGCTATTCGTTAGGTAAAGTGTTAAGGTTTAAATACGCAAATTACAACACAGTCGCCGTGGATTGGTCGTAATCCACACGTGAGCTGTGATGTCCACGCATGCATTTACCAAGTAATAAAAGTCATCAGCAACAAAATTGTTTTGAATGAAGCATCGGGTTGGACCCTGTGTTTCATTAATTAAATTTTTGATGATTATTCCTGTAATTTGTGTTTTGAATCTAATATTATTGCGTCCTGCCCATCCGTAGAAAGAGACCAGTCTATGGCGTCTGTCCTGACAATGCTTGGGCATTGCAGTTGTGACATCCATGCTTTTAATGGACGATTTGTTAGTAGACACCAAATTATATTCTGAAATCATATAGTTTAATATTGAATGATTTTTATTTTTAGATGATTCACCTTGCTCACATTTGCAGTTAATTTGTCATGCCAAGACGATAAGATCATTAAGCAAATTAACAAATTTCAAACTTTCCAATGAATAGATGATCAAAAATGAGGTGTGCTTGATAGGTAAGGGTACATTCTATCCAAGAAGATCTTCGTACAGAGTCTGTTGTTGCTGTGGAACGGTTTCAAATTGAAATATGAAAACAACGAAGACAAGTCTGTATGAAGTTAGATCAACAGCAAATCGTGCAGTCTGGGCATAATTCACGAGATGTGTTATAGCCTGGCAGGATCGGATGTATACCGGCAACAACAGTGATTATGGGGTGGAAAACGTGTCTACTGGATGTCTTCGAGACTTCGGAATGGTATTACTTATTTCTTGATTGATGGATAAATAAGTTTCAAAAATGTAGTTAGCCTATGATTGCTCTAGACGAGATTTTTTGGTCCGGCAATGTAGAAGGTGAAGCATACAGTTCACGAATGAAGTTTAAACCGAAAACAGAAATGGTTGCGAAGAAATCTTAATAAAAGGACGCTTTCGTAATGATATCATTATGATGACATCTACTAATATCACGTTTCAGCTTGGGGTCCAAAGAGAAACGTCTTTTGATAAAAAATGTTCCATTAAAAATTGGGATCAAAAGTATCGTGTAAAAAAATGAGGAAACTTTGTGCACGGCATCTGTCACGCTGTTTAACCCTTTCAATGCGAAAGACCACTTTTCCGTTCCAACAGCATGATATGTCATACTTTCAATAAGTAGGATGACTATTAATGCGTGTGTGGGGTAGAGCAGGCAATATTATCAACGGGCAGCCCCACGTTGAATATATCAATTGGTCTACCCCAAATAATGAATATGGACTCTTCTAGTTACTTAGTTACTTCCGTTGAACTGGCGGAGATGATGTCACCTGAGTGTAAATGGTTCAACTGTACCCACTTATCATTTAGACCACAAAAGTTCCTCTACCTTCAGGATTAATAAAGTAACAACTACAATGACTATCCCGTATTGAACAGGATAGTCCTCCGAATGTATGTTTCTTTTTCTCCCTGGAAAAAGTAGAATATATCGAGTTTAGATGAGAAAACAAAACTGAGGCTACTTCTAGATTTGCGTTCACTCGTTGTTTGAACGAAAACGGGACTTGAGAGTTTCTTTCAGACTTTCCTAAACTGTGAATTGGTCAATTCTACCACATTGAATAAGTTAAAATACTCACCTCGTATTGTATGTTTTCAACACCTTCCTCGTACGTCCCTGAACAGAACATATAGTTTTCAGCCAGATAACATCAGACCCAGTCATGATGTGGAAACATCTCATGGGTCACACCCGGAATACACGGTTTGTCGCAGATCGAGCGCCATTTGGTTCGAATAAACGTGAAGCCAATAAAGCAGTTTACTTTTTAGTAAGGTGTGCAGTTTCAAAAATTATTTCCACTGTCTCATCAGAATGATTTGGCCGCTGTTGACGGTTTTGTTGTTGTTGTTTTGTTACATCACTTCTTCAATCCTTTGGAGAGATACCAAATGCTCCAATTGCCAAATATAGATTATCTGCTGCCAAGTACCCATGTCACACTACGGCTGCCGTGGACTGGCCAGTTTCCACGGATGGGCAATATTTCTATGGAGGCAATGAATCTAGATTCATTAATTAAATTTTTGGTGTTGTTGATTGCGACCAGTCCACGGCTTGCCGACTACTTAGAACTTAAATGACTCATCCCTGTAGTTATTTAAGTTCTAAGTAGTCGGAAACCGAGTTGCGACTTTTGAAAAAAATGCTCAACTACATAAGTTCACACTACGACCCCATGTCGTAATATATTTTGTTGCTAGAGGGTGGTAACGTTGGTGGGTACGATGGGGATTATCCTCGCGTAGAGTGGGTGGTGGCAATCCAACCTGAGCGGAGAAATATTTGTCCCAGACCAGCGGCAAGACTCGTGTCTGGATCTCACTTTCCTCTATCGGGTGAGATTTCTACACCCCAACCCACCCAACATAAAGATCCTTTATCTCCTACTACATCCCTTATGGCGTCATATCATCGTACTACTCTAGAGATGGAAATTTACTATTCTACTGCTTGATCGTAGAGGAAAATGAATATATTGCATATTCCTAAAGAGCATCGAAATGGCCCGTATGTACCAATTGTATATAGTATGAAAACGAGCGGTACGGTCAAAACTAGAAGTCATATCACGAACTATGCGCTTATCTAGGCTTAATTGCGCGTAGGAATTGCGCGCTATTGTCATACCGAATGACATCCAAAGCATGGCATGTTCTCCTTGTTACCCACAGCAAACACAAGCAATGTTCCTGCCAATGGACCTCCGGGTTACCCGGAGGTCCATTGGCTGAAACTTTGCTTGTGACAGGCCGTATGTGCAGAATGTGATAGCCTTACCATCGTCATAACGCGTAGATTAACGCGCAAATAGACGTGTTATTTGTGTGCATTTCATGACAGACCTTCTAGTTTTAACTGTAGGTTGCTAAAACGTTTGGTTAACATGTTGAAGCGAGTTGAAAACAGTTGACATTCCGGTAACGTCACGGTATGAAATTATTGACTGCATTGACGATTCGTCATATGGCGTGCTTCGGAAGATTAAATATCCTAAAGAGGTGTGGGTGTGGAATGGGTAGTCTAGTCAGTTGAAGGGACGCGGGATGCCATGTTTGTTTACAAAATGCTGACGATAATGGAATATTGAGGGGATAATTAAATTTTTAAATGAGGACGGACGCGTGGGATGAGTAAGACAGATCGGCCTCACTTAGGTATCTTCATCCGGGACATGAGTATCTCTATACGCAGGGGGTTGGAAAAATAAATAAAATAAATGGCTGAAATGCAAACAAAACATCTTGAATAACTATTTCTTTTCATTTTTGTCTCAAAAACATTGATTGTGACCACTTATTGGAACGGGCGCGATAAACTCGTCACAAAGAGGGGTCATAACCTATATTTTTGAGACAAAAAATGAAACAAATAATAAAAATTAATTGGTGATTTTTGTGAATAGCGCCGGTCGGTTTTGGCCGTTACGTTGGGTAAAGGGTTACTTAAATAAGAAGTTGCGTCACGACTACCAGATGCATACGTTATTTATCAGCAAATACATTTCTGAACAGTCTTTACCTATAATCCAACGGGCTAACATTCCAACTACATCATCATGGCATGCCTTCGACGAATGATTATCTGCTTGGTTGATATTGCTGAAATATTATATCACTCGGGACGTGAGTCATTACAGCTAAAGCAAATCAAATTTACTTCCCCCACCCCTCCAATGAACCATCTTAGCGATGCCCCTGCTGAGACCGCGGTTTTTATACACCGTATTAACCTTTTACCCAACGCTGACGAAATCAAAATTTATTATTTTAAATATCATTTTTTTTTAATTTTTCAAAAAATTTAGACAAAACCATATCATGTGACCCCTCGTTGGAACGAGCTCGTTCCAGCGAGGTGTCACATGATATGGTTCTGTTGAAATTTTTTGAAAAATAATATTTTTCAACTGCTGAATTTGCAAAATACGCGGGCGGTTGCGGGCGATTCTTGGGTAAAGGGTTAACCATTAGACCATAGCGGTTTTGACAGAACAATGGCAAGCATGTCCTTATCCAACGTAATTATCTCTAAATGTTCATAGGAAGGCAGCTGTAACTGTGCTGGATTCACATCAAGTGTCCAAGCCTCAGTCCACACAACGCAACGGGTTGTTTGATATGATGTTATAGCCAACACGATACGTCGCTACACCCCTATTTACAGACATGATGTAATAACTGTTTAGAGTCGGATTATGAATAATGGGCGGAGACCCGCTAGATGGGTGAAGGACGTTAAGGTTTATCTTCACGTGGCCTTCAACTTTATGCTACGGCATCAACATTAAAAAAATCTGACCGCAGTGAGATACGCGTCAAAAAGTCAAGTTTCATGCTGAAATCATGATCGGACTTACTTTAAGGAAAAGGTATTGACCCAACACTTCGAACGACAGCTCAGAATTAATTTACTCTGCGTGAATGTCAGTTTTCAACAATTTGCTTTGGCATTCGTACTTTTATTTGACCAGGTCAAGGGCAACGGCGATGTCAAATATCTAAAGTTCATAGTTCAACTAGTTTCAAAGTTCCAGTACAGATAAAAACAGACGGACACGATGAATAATTTTCCCTAGTGTCATCTTCATATTTAACCTACAGTCTCGACCATCACACCTAACCCTACAAAAGTAAAGATCAAAGGCCACTGTAAAAATCAATTGGCAAGCGGTGCAAATGGTTCGCTGGATAAACAAAAAAGTCCGACGAAAACATAACTCAAAGTCTATTTCCCTTATTCATCCACTTTGACACAGGACCTTGATCTTCATGTTCCGCGCAAAAAATAAAGGTCAGACAAATGTCGATCGGTTAATAGTTGCACATACAATTAAAAATGCGCGACAAATAACGCTAGCAGCTGCAGCGTTTAGTAATAACAACGATGCCTGGTATTATTAAAATGTCGTTAACTTAACCCTTTACCCAACATAACGGAAAAAACCGCCCAGCGCTATTTTCAAAAATCGCCAATTATTTTTCATTATTTTTTCATGTTTTTGTCTCTAAAACATAGGTTACGACCCCTCGTTGGAACGAGCTCGTCGAGCTCGTTCCAACGAGGGGTCATAACCTATGTTTTTGAGACATAAAATGAAAAAAATTAATTATTCAAGAATTTTTTTGGCAAGTATCGTCTGCTTTCCATGTTAGGTAAAGGGTTAACTGGGGTTTCTTCACACCAAGGCAGTTTCCTCTGGTAGCATTTAAACCACAGGTGGCAGCGCCCGGACAAAATCTTTCCGTATGGGGTTGAAATTTAGAATAAATGAAATCAATTTTGTAACACCCAAGAACGCTTGCACGATTATGATGTGATTATGAATTCAGGTCAAGAAACCGCCTTTTTATGAAATAAAATCGTTGAAGGCGCGTGTAATTATACTATAGAATAGAATCAACTAACAGGAGGGATGACTCTTATCAACAGATATCAATTTTGTGCGCAGTACTTCATTCACCAGCATTGAAACGCGTTTGTCACAAAATGCCTGGTTTTTAATCAATACAGAGTTTCTAATATGAAGAAGATAATTGCTTTCAGGTGAGAAAAATACCACCTCAGATAGAGTTTGACACGCCGTTTCACAACGCATTCTGTTAATATATTTTCAATGTGCTTCCGGGCACAACAAAAACCTAACCCCTAACTTAATGTTGCGATCAACACCGGCAGTGCAAATCGCAGAATTGTTATTTTTATTTTATATTATTTGTTATTTTTGGATTTTTTTCCCTCGAAAACACATCTTATGAGCCCTAAGTCGAACGAGTTCGTTCCAATGAGGGGGCGGCAGCTATGTTTTGAAGAAAAATGATGAAAAGTTTTAGTTATTGAAGTCGTTTGTATTTACAAACGGGAACAGCACAATAATAGCAGTAGTAAGGAAAGGCACTTTGGAGAACTGAGTTAACACTGTAAATTACCATAGACATTTTTTTATGCCAGAGTGCATGGGCCGATGGCACTCTGCCGTAAAAAATGTCTATGGGAATTTTCAGCAGTAAATTAGTTCGCCCAATTCCTTCCAGACCTGGATGTACTATGGCGAATACATGTTATGAGATTTTCAGTGTTAAATCTGTTCGCCCAAGCGCCTTCGCCTCTTAACATTGTTTTCCCTCACAGATAACCCGGAAGGCACTCCGGCGAACTGATTTAGCACTGGAATTCCCATAGACAAGCATGGAGGCACTCTGGCGTAATTGCAACATGTTGTGCTACATTCTCTGTGGTAGTTGTGTTAAATATTTATGATTAGATGATTGTCTATCAACTTTTCACAATTTGAAAAAGAGTTTTCTTTTCAAATTATTAAATTTGACAGAGATTTATACAATATTACCCGGCACTCGCAGTACAGTACGTAGAGAGTGGACTGTGAATAAATCACCCGGGGAGTGGGGTTATAACCCAAGCTATAACTTTCAAATTTTGTTCATATCGACAAAAAAAACACAAGAAATGTTTCAGCCAATGGACCTCCGGGTTTAACCCGGAGGTCCATTGGCTGAAACATTGCTGGTGCTGGCTGTGCTTTGCAGCAATTCGCAATTATTGCTTGGGTGGCATCTCCACTCTGCGTGTGATTTAGTGATAATACACTCTCCACGTACTGTGCAAATAGAGAAATGACCCTTGACTCTATTTTATGTCAAACTGTTTTAGAATATCTTGTTTCTGCTTCTCTGCTTTCTAGAAAAGCTAAGAAGAAAAAACAAAATAAAAAAAAACTTGATGGCACGCTTTGTGGTCGCACTTTGTAGTAACAGTTGTTTTAGCTGTACAATATTTATGATTATATAATTGTCCATCAACTTTCCACATTTTAAAAAGAGGTTTTTTTTTTTAAATATAAAATTTAATAGAGACACATACACTATAAACCTAGTACTCACACTAAAAAGAGAAGTGACTCTTGACTCTATTTTACTGATGGGATTTGTATGAGGTGGTGATAAAAACAGATTATAGGATTTCAGATTAACCTACCAAATCGACAAAGCTGTTGCAGAAATTTTAACAAATAACACAAATTTATTGTTCGTTAATTCAATATAATGTCATGAACTGAACATGTGTAGGCCGAGATCTGAGTTTACCTATCCGAGAAAAAAAACTATTCACATCGAAATGTTGGAAAACACTGAAATAAAGTATTCAGTCTCTCATTTACTGTCTGAATGAAATAAAAAATAAGAACGAACTAAAAAATCCTACTTGTGTTACATAATAGATTTTTACGACATTTATGTAATAGATGACTGGCTTTTTACTATTTAACAAAAAGAAAATGAAAAAGTATAATGGAAAAAATACCTTTGGAGTTTTTAGTTTTGACACCTCATTTTTTTATTTTTTATTCGTATGCAGTCAGTTTTAAATATTGTCTATAGTTTTGCTCGAACTAAATGTAGAACATCTTTATCGTTTTCTTGGAAATTACTTGGACGAAATTTGATAGTAAGAACAGTCTTCAAATCATATCCTTTTGCAAAATGATCTAAAGCAAATACACAGTACATTCCACACACTGTTCTAAAATCACTTTGCAGTCTCATTGTATTTATTGTCCAAGTATCTGTGTTTTTCACTATGAAATTGTATATGTCTATATCTATTAGTGGTAAACCATATGAAGCAAAGTAGATAGCAGAATGATTGTCTTTAAAATATATTGCTGTCCAATGTTTTCCTGGTTGTGCCGATGAATCGGTGTTCACAATATATGCTTGTCTTTAATTAGGTTTTCGTTTTGGTAACAACTCTTTTGAGAGGTGATGACCTCTGAGAACTGTCAGGTGTATACTGCAATTGAATGGTTTCCATCTTTTTAGACCTGAAAAGGACCAGCACGAAGCCGTTAATCAAGAGATGCTGCATAATATGATATGTCTATTTTAACTAAATCTGCCCACTTTTGAATGTATTTTGGCGGTCTATTTCAACGTCTATACCCGCACAATAATGTAATAAGTTGTTTATTCTTCTTGTTTTCTTGTTTTCTTGTGTAGATTATATAATACAGTCAATGGACACAGTTCCTGGAAACATTCTGCAATGTACATACCTATTAATGTTCTTGTGTGTGTTTGACATTCTTCACAGATATTTGTCATGTTCTGTTTAACGAATTTTGTGAGTTCTATCAGCACACATTCCTGACAAAATGTTTTTATTTTTTCTTCATCCATCTTGCAAAGTTCACACTGAATCATCTTTTTAATAGTCAAATATCATTCTCTAATTCTGTTGATCTCTATCTATTCTGCTCAGACGACAACACATCTTGAAGAGCTTCAGCAAACTGAAGTTCAGTTCGAAGATTACCAGATTTTATAGGATGAGCCAATAGCCCACCACTACACTGGTCAGGTGTCAAATCAATTCCTCAAAGAGTATATCCTCTTGCGCAATCCAACAAACATAAATTAAATGATTGATTCTGTCCAAAGAAGCCTATAGCTCTGTACAATGATAAATATGAATTTAGATGAAATCCACCCTCGAAATTTTGTTTAAGGGGACATGACTTCGTGGAATGTCCATCCTCTATTACTTCCAACTTATTCAAATTGAAATGTTGGAAATTATATGGGGATGTGCCAATATCTCCATTTATATCTCTATTAGATACTAAACCAAGAATAATTCGTTGTGGTATCTGTTTATGAAACGGGTGATCTTCTATTTTTGAACAAAGACCATTTCCAATTGTAAATGTTTTAATTTCTGCACGCCTTATGGGCAATTTGTAACTTGAGCAGTCTATTTGTGCATTAGGATCATTTGCAAATTTTGGAATTAAAAATCTAATGCTGGTATTTTAAAGATAGCTTTTTGAATTTAAATTTTCCCATGTTCGCCACTAATCAGACAAACTTTAGATGGAGTACAATGCAATTTAATTCTTCTCTCAACTCCTTTTGGTAAATATTTTTCTTGCACAAATAGATCTAAATGTAGTTTTCCTCTTAACTGTACAGACTTACTAGCAACAATTAATTTTGCATGTTCAGTCAAACCTTTATGATGAACTTTTTGCAGTTTCAGTGTGTGTGCTAGGTGAATCTGAATACCACATTTCACTTGGAGCCAATTGTGACTTTTCACATCTCTTGAATAACTAAGAACATTCTCCAAAAATCCCCAATAAGGATAATGATCTGATTGGTGGTGATAAGACTGACATTCACTGTGGCATCAACTTTGCTAAACATACTACAAAATAAATTATTTAATGGGAACAATTTGTGTGACTGGCGCCAAAGCACTCCCAATTTGCTTTGTAATTTTAAATTGAACTTCAAGAGTAGATACTGCAAGATCTAACCTCTTGGTTGTTTGTCTTGGAAATAAAAATTCTATTAGTGAAGGATTGTTTAAAGATGCCATTGAAAATTGTTCAATTTCCCCAATAATGTCTATACCTCTTGATGTTGGTGAAACATTATCGGGATCAAAACTATTTCAAAACTGTTTGCATGATCCGTGTAACATCATGAGTTTAATCAAATATATAAAGTGATCATGAATTTCGTTTTACAGGAGCTCAATATATCTTTCCATTTTGAGAAAATGTCTTAGAATGACTTATGGCTTTTCGTTTTCGTCTTTTTATACCTAAAGCAGATTCACCCGCTGATTTCAAATGATCTTTTCCATGAGTGAATAAAATGTCTTTAGGTGTTTTACGTTTTCCTAAAAGTTATTTTGCCATTCTGTATACCATGTTTCCAACCTTCACATTTTAAAGTTTGAAATACATTTTTTTTGCTGTGGGTTTTACAAATGGTACAGCAGTTATCAATGATGTACGAAAAAAATAGAACCTAATGCTTACCCATATTGACGTGGTATACCCTGATATACAGACTTCATTGTTTATAAATGTAATTTATTCCGATCTCTAAAATGCAACTTTTCAACAGTCTTACCACTGACAAACTGAATAGGTTTATCAGTGTTTCCACTTATATTTATACAAAGCTGATCAAAAATAAGATTTTGTTCCTGGTACATAATGTACACTATCAAATTCTTTATGAGTGTGTTAACAAGTTTTTCGTAATTCAGATGGTATTACTCGTAAAATAGGTGCTTCAGTATCACTAAAAATGTATAATCTGCAATGTCTGAATAAATAAAAAGTTGATTGAAATCAATATTTAAATCTGCATTATACAGTTAAAACTAGAAGTCCTGTCATGAAATGCGCACAAGTAGCACGTTGATCTGCACGTTGATGTATGCATTATGGCCATAGTAAAGCTATACAATTCTGTACATATGGCCTGTGCACAAGCAATGTTTCAGCCAATGGACCTCCGGGTAACCCGGAGGTCCATTGGCAGAAACATTGCATATGTTTGTTATGAGTAACCAGGAGAATTTGCCCTGCTTTGGATGCCATTCGATATGGCAATTGCGCGCAATTCGAACGCGCAGTTAAGCCTAGATAAGCGCACTATTCGTGACAGGACTTCTAGTTTTAACTGTATTTAAATGCATCTCTTCCTGTATTAGGAAAAATGATAGTAAAAATATTTGTACATCCCAGTTTTGGAAATAAATATTGTGACATTTTAATACCCACTGTTTCAATACTATTTCCCACTATTTTTACACGGCCTTGGGGATGTGAATATCCAACATAAAATGATAAATCAAATTCTTTATATATATATATCTCCAAGTTTTGCTTGAATTTCTGTTTGCCTTGAATCTAAGACATGACCACCTTTTGCATAAGCACCTTGGTAAAATATTTAATTCAACAAAAGCAACACTTCTGCGAATCGTATGTTTCAGAGATCTTTTATTGATACAAGTCAATAGTTTGCTATCTATCACAATGATTTTAAAAACAGATTCTTCATCTGTAATAATTTTTGTCCTTGAAGGTAAAATTATTTCAACTAAACCTACTCCCTATCATTCTTTAACATGATGAATGGGGTTAGCTTATTGTGTTTGAAAACAACATTGTGTATTATTTGGAAACATATTCATAGAACTATCATTCTGAAGTGTTACGTAAAACAAATTCATTTTTCGTATATTGTGGTTGTTTCAAATATTTTAAACCTGATCTTGTAAGAATATAGCCTTAATAACTACTTAATAACACTAGCCACAATTATTTATCAGGGCTTTGTAAACTGAAATGTGCAATGGCAGATATTATAATACCATAAATGTTTATAATCTGTGTAAAATAAGCCACCTGATTTTTTACAACACCATTCCCACAAATTTTTAAATGTTGAATGTGCTGACTTTGTACATCAAGACTTGTACTTTCATTAGGTAATGAAGTTTCATTTGATGGCATATTTGTTTTTATACCAAATCAGATTTTGCTATTCAACTATCAAATTTCTTTGGATATCCTTCCCAAAGTACTTAAAGTTCTTTAATAATTTTCTTACCCACACGACTTGGCTGTCTGTTAAGAACTGATTCGATTGTATATTTTTTATCATCTTTCATATGTTGAATTCCCTGAGGATTACATGCAGCCTGAATTTTTCTCCCCCTAAATCATCAAGTTTGTAAGTAGGTGGTATTGTGCGTTTCACATGTGTAATTCTAAATATTTTTTTTGTCCAATTTGTTAAATACACCTTTTCATATGTACGTTTGGTTATATTAATACACACTAAATCACAAATCTGAAATTGCAGGGTTTTTTTATTTATTTTTTTTTTTTTTGTCTATGCAGATGTTGAGAAACTTCTACTTCATTTTCTGCAGATACTGAAACTGTAGTTCTTTGACCACTCTGATGAAAACTATGATTGTAACTACCTACTAAGTTTTGAAACACATCAATATATTTTATGTATGAAATGGGTGAAATATTTGCACATACGTGTTTTCAATGTGCCTTGAAATCTTTCTACGATACTTGCTTTTGTTTCAGGATTTTCTGTTGAGAAAAAATGAATATTTTCTCTTCATAAATGTCTGCGCCACCTTATTTTTAAATTCAGAAGCGTTATCAGATTGTAATGATAATGGTTTTCGACCAGAAGTTTTCAAAAGAGTCTGAAATGATTTTGTTAATGCCTCTCCAGATTTATTACGGATAGGTAATACCAAGAATAGTTTGAAAATACATTAATGACACAAACTAAATAACGAAATTGATTATTGTAAGATTTTAAACTTTCTAAATGTACTAAATCAATTTGTCATTGATGATCAATACAACCTACTATAGTTTTACGGCTTGAAACTTTTCGCCAGATAGGTTTATGTAAAGTATATATTCTTTTTCTCTTTAACCAATCATTTACTTGATCAGGTGTAATATAATTATCTTTTTGATTTGTTGATTTATACAATTGTTGTACACTACCATAACCAGCTGGATGTTTTGTATTGTAATAAAATTCACTTAATAAATCATTCAATAGGCCTCCATTTATCAGACATTTTACGTCTAGATTTGGCGTATCTTCACTCCACTGTTTCTTCTTACTTTTACGTTTTGGTGATGTGCCTAAAGGAGAATCTGGTCAACTATCTTCAAGGAAACTCTGATATTTACTGCTAGGTTTATGACTGTGCTGTCTATACATCCACAGCCAACGTTCATGATTTCCTACAAAATCTTGTGGTATAGTTATATCGTTTAGTCCATGACTGAATATTTCTCATCCTCTTAAAGCCCCATTCACATAATCAGATTTGGTCCCCGACTATAGTGTGCCGGGGACTAAAAAATCGTCAGGGACAGAAAAAACGGTCATCTAAATGCATTTGGTTGGGGACTCAATATTTAGTCCCCGATTTTTTAAAAAAATGGTACTGCAAATGAGGTGGACCAAATCACGATAGTCGGAGACTAAAGCAGCGATCAGTTCTCATGCGAATGCAAACTCCGAATTGGCCCGGGACAATACATTTCCCGGGCTTACAACTTTATACATCACCCGCGGGTTATATTAAACAATGATGCAATTTGGTGAACGCAGAGTCAGCAGTGTTTTCGTTCAAATCGACACAGTGTTTTACTTCAATTCGCCGCATTTAAACATGCCTCCTAAAAAGAGAACTGCAAAAAAAAAACAAAAAACACGTCTTTGTTTCTGTTGGTGGTCAGTCATGGACCGCGTCAGAAACCGAACTTCTTTTGGATCTTTGGGCAGAGAAAGATGTTGAAACTATTTTAGACAACCCAACGCTAAGCAGAACGGGAATTTATACTGATGTTGAAGATGGACTGGCGGAGTCCGGTGTGGTTAAAACTGTGGAACAGATTAAACGCAGGAGGAAGTTTCTTAAACAATGTTACAGAAACTGTCGCGCAACACTGAACAAAAGTGGAGCGGGCGGCAAGAAATGCAAATTTTATGACAAACTGGACATTATACTTGGCTCCCGACCAGCTTCGTCTCCCTTAAAAGTTCTCTACACCGGCAAAGAGAATACTTGATGAAGATGGGTCCGACACCGTTTCAGACAAGGAAACTAATTTGGATGAAAGCGGTATTGTACCTGTATGGGACGTCGAACGTTCGTCCGATAACGACCAATAAGACGACAGGGAATCAGTGGACCTCAGTGAGTAGCCATCTACTTCATCCCCAGTGCGATGAGTGAACCAACGTCATCCGGTGACAAACCGTCGTACAGGAAGGCTACAAAGCAGCCAAAATTCACGGATGGAAATAGCCCTTGGAACCGTGATCGAGAAATTTACAACTTCAAAGGAGAAAGTGGAAGAAAAACATTTAGAGCTGGAAAAGGAACGTTTGGACATGGAATCTAAAAAGCTCGAAGTGGAAAGTTACGTATATAGTCCGAAGAGCGCCAGAGAAAAATGGATCACGAGCATCAGTTCAGAATGATGGAGATGATTCTCCGTTTGTCAAGTTCACGGCGTCCACAGGCTGCTCCAAGTTCAGATTTGATTTACACTCCTTGTCCATCGCAGCAATCAACTGAAGACAGGTGCGATTCGTACCCAACATCATACAGCGATGCCACTTCGAAATCATATTTTCAGTTGTAACTTCAATATTAAAAGACCCAACTTTGTATATATAAACTACATGTTCATTCCTGCAGGTTTGCACAAGTTTTGTTTCGTTTGAACACCTTTAACAGACATTTCAAGATTCGTTTAACCGACAATCATATCGTGTGTTTTTTATCAAGGATATTTGTTATTTGTGTTCTTTCCGTTTTTTTTTATTTTTACGGACAGCGAAAAATCGGAACTATTCTGCATCTTGTCGAGTTCATTTGAACATGTTTCTACTACTGAGATCATGACAGTATGTTATGCGCATATAGATCTTGTAAGTATCATAATATATTGATTGGAAATACATAAAAAATGACGACAATATGTGTCGTTATTTCAGAACGTCTATGCAAATGAGTAAATTGACCATTTTCACACGGCTCATTCAAACAGCGGATTCTTAGCGCGATATGTATGATTCTTGTTAGCACACGGAAGATTTTTGACGTTCTACGAAAGATTCGGGCGTAAAAATGTGAAGAATCTTCCCTAGAATGCCAAGAATCTTTCATATCGCGGAAAGAACCTTAGATCGCGCCAAGAATTCGCTGTTTGATTGGGCAGTGTAATTATGCCCCTAAAGGTATCCATACGTCTTATTCGTCGAGTTCCGAAGTTTGTACATATTCAGATACGTGAATTTGTTCTTCGTTGGACTTTGGTTGAAATTAGTCGCGATGCGACAACTACCTGGAGAACGGCCTCTTTGAAACCAGAGACGAATGGGCGCTACCGTTTATTCAGCTCAACCTTTACCTGTTACAGCATGGACCCAATTGTCGAAAGAGACATCAAATCTCAGGCTCCGACATATTACCGATTGGTCTGTACATGACCAAAATCATAAATGCAGAAAATCGCGCGACTACTCTGCTGATTATTGTCCTGAAAAGTATATCATTATCCGATAATGTATTAATCACTGCACAGGTTCAAACCCCTCCGGAGAGGTTTCGACTTGGTGTCCTTAGCTGGTGGAGTTTCCAGTTACTCGCCCAAGGTAGATGGTTCTGAACTACATGTGGGCGGTCGCGTCATGTGGAGAGACAGAGCGTGAGTTCTAATGCGGGTAATTTCCTCCACCACTTAAATTTCCACTGTCATGATATGGCCCTGATACCTCAAACGACTATCAACCGTGGCACATAAACATATATGTTAACCACTGTCCTTCAGTGATTTGTCTTACACCAGAAACTCAAGTTTCCGAGTTTCTCATTTAACCACGGAAGGCCCGGGACTTGTGGGGGGGGGGGGGGGGTTAACATTTTGGGAATTGACTCTGTCCATAACCTGAACCAACCTAGCACCAAACTGCATGTTATATCATAGGAAAGACAGCCTTTTAC
The DNA here is from genome assembly GCA_031216915.1 of Pictodentalium vernedei. Classification (NCBI taxonomy): domain Eukaryota; kingdom Metazoa; phylum Mollusca; class Scaphopoda; order Dentaliida; family Dentaliidae; genus Pictodentalium; species Pictodentalium vernedei. The sequence continues at coordinate 87,347,991 of CM062296.1, read as the reverse complement.
TTGGTAAATGTAGCATTTGGAGTTACCCGATGGTGAACGAAATATTATGTGCGATAAGTCTGTACTTTGGGATGAATATGCTCATAAAATAAGCGTTTGAGCATTGTATGCATGGGTTATAGAACAGAAAAAAAGTATTCCATGAGAGAGCGCGATTTTCATTATCATTATCTGTATGACAAGTTGGCATAGGAATCAGAATGGCACGTTCTTAACAAACATGTCAGTAAGGTTGCCACGAATAACTTTCGAATCTCTTTCTGGGAACTCATCTTCATCATCCACATTTACATCATTGTCTACCTCATCGGCTGGGATATCTGGATTCAGCAGTTCATCATACGTTTCCTTCATCAATTCACAAAAGTTGTGCAATACACAGCATGCACCGATAACGCAAACTCGACCTTAACATCAAGTCTCTTTATCAAACAACGCCACCTTCCCTTCAGTCTCTCAATGATGTTTTCTATCGTCATTCTGGCACGACTAAGGCGATAGTTGAAAATGGTTTGTGGGTAGCTTAAAGCAATGCGTCCAGGATAGGGGTCCATTAACCACTTCCGTAGTGGATAGGCTGGGTCACCTACAATACAATCCGGAATTGCAGATTCGTTATCGCAAATGTTTATCTTAATTGTCGTATTTTCGGGAAATAGTGTTCCGTCCTCTCCGCGCTGGTATATGTTACAATTGGCAAGAACTCTGGCGTCATGAACCTTCCCCGGCCAGCCTATGTTAATCTCTCGCAACAGGTAGCGATCATCACATACTCCTTGTAATCAGAGAGTACAGTTAAAACTAGAAGTCCTGTCAGGAATAGTGCGCTTATCTAGGCTTAATTGTGCGTTGGAATTGCGCGCAATTGCCATATCGAATGGCATCCAAAGCACGGTAGGTTCTCTTGGTTACTCATAGAAAACACATGCAATGTTTCTGCCAATGGACCTCCGGGTTACCCGGAGGTCCATTGGCTGAAACATTGCTTGTTCACAGGCCATATCTACAGAATATGATAGCTTTACTTGGGCCTTAACGCTTACATTAACGCGCATGTCGACGTGCTATTTGTGCGCATTTCATGACAGGACTTCTAGTTTTAACTGTGGTAACCCTTTCTGTTAACATAGTCGCCGTGATTCTCTTCTGGGTGAATAATTTGGATGTGGCATCCATCTATCGCACTACCACAGTTGGGAAAGTCCCATTTATTCTTATATCCACGAATCACCAATTTCAAGTCTTCGTCTTCTAGAAACTTGATGTACTTGTCTGTCAACTTGTTGAAGATTGTGTCGCAGACTCGATGGACGATATTGCAGGCAGAAGGAACAGATACTCCAAACAAATTTGCAACAGTTCTGTATTCTGCATCCGAAGCTAACCAGTAAAGAGCAATGGCAACTTGTTCATCCACATAAATTGGTTTTCTAACCTAATTTTCAGCAGGTCGAATAAAAGGTTCCACCTTTGCGCACAACTTCAGGATCGATGATTTTTTCATCCTGAAGTTATCCATCCACTGCTGGTCTGTGAATGTCCATTTAGCAATATCCGAAAACCAAAGTTTACAGCAGGATCGTTCCCATATCACTCGAGATTGCGTAGTTCCAACAATGGCTCCAAACTCGAGAGCACACGGAAGAATCCTCCGCCGGTATCGACTAGCGCGATGCATAGTTGTGTTGCATGCAAATGTCGAATATATTCGGAACTGTAACTTAAATACCCAGAAACATGTGAACGCAGACAATTTCTGAGAAAGAGTCCCGTAATTTTCCAAATTTGGAAAATGGTCCCCCTCATACTTTTAGCCCCCAACGAGTTTTCGTCATGTGAATGGCATATTAGTTTGAGACCTTTGCGATGTCTAAGAACAGCATGAACTAAATCAATAATGTTTGAACTTGTATAGTTTCTCCATAATATACCCTGATCATCCCAACTCATGTTTGGATGAGTTGATAAAGCAGATAATAACGACATTGCTTTACGTCTTATAGCAACAGGTACACTTTCTGTAATTCGATCTTGTGAAGAGAATGAGTTTTTTTTCTTCTGAATCAGATATGACCAGTGGAAGTAGTAATGCTCTATAATTTGCATTTTCCTAAAGGGAAAATCTATTTGTTATTGCATTGATTATTTTATTTTTTTTATTTTTTTTTTTTTTTTTATTATTCTTTCACACTTTTATTTTCACTATTTCTAGAAAACGCTCCGAACGATGTTTTTTAAAGTTTCTGTATTCATAAAGGGTCATAAGTTCTAATTTAAAGTCATATTCCCATTTTTCTGAAAATGTTTTAATTAACCCTTTATGCCAAAAAAACACAAAAATATTCGGCAGCTCATATCTTTGGACTGGAAAGGCGATTGACTTGAAATTTTCGCAGACATGTCAGCATAATATCCCTCTATCAGCATATGGTACAAAAATGTATGTAGTTAACACCTTTCTGCTAGCTGAAACGTTTTTCGAAACGAAAAAAAAATCAAAATTTGACCATTTTTTAACTCAATCTCGGGACAGGGATTTGCTGAATCATCTAAAATGGCTTAGAAATGAAGACTGTATCACTGAATTGTAAAAAAACATCGAAAATAATTCGATTCGAATTTCCGACAATTCAAAATGGCGGCCGAAAAAATCGAATTTATATTTTCGGTTATTTATGCGTTTCAGGCCATTTGGAGACGAAACAAAATTGCACCAGAAAAATCTTCGGTTTGGACAAAAGTTTTCGACCAAAAGTCGGAAATTTTTGTTACGACCGGGCTACTTTGCCGTCACAGTACTCAACAATGGGATGATTTGAAAGCTTCTAAGCTTAGAAGTGTTGAATTCATAGTGTACATGAATAGTTATCGTCTTTAGGAATTGGAGTTGTTCTTCATTTGGCTTCTGCTAGCAGCAAACATGGCTTCGGGACACTGTGATCAAAAATTGAAAAAAAATTTCTTGTTTTTTTTTTTGCTTTATTATGTCTAGATTCATCAGTTCTCACAAAGTATCTGCATATTGCAGAGAATGTTTTTCCAGACAAAACCGCCCAGAAACGTTCAAATATACGGGAGCCGATATCTTTGGACTGGAAGGGGCGATTGACTTGAACTTTAGGAATGACTGTAATACACTTCTCTATTCATCAAGGGCACAAAATGGTAGTTGGTTCAGTATATTTGGGAAAATGTTTCTTGTTGGGCAAAAACGCCCAAAGCTTCGTAGGCCAATATTTCATGTAGGAGAAAAGCTATCGACTTAATTTTTCGACAGACTTGTCAGAATTACACTTGTCTAAAACAAATATAAACGTTATTTTTTTCCATTTTTATGTTTTCTGCCAAAATGTTTTACAAAACAGAAAGTTGTCTCGAAAATGGGCCATTTTGGATTGAAATATCGAGATTTAAATATAATGAGCCCGCAAAAAGGGATCTAAATTGAAGGTAGTAATACCGCTTTATACAAAAATCGAAAGAATTTCGTTTCGATTTTTCTTTAATCCAAAATGGCGGCCAAAAATCGAATTTTTGTTTTATCGTTTTTCATGCGTTTTGTTCAAATTTTGAGACGATTTTTTTTTGTACACTGAAAATTTTCGGTCCTGTTCGGACTGAAATTTTCGACTAAAATTCGGAAATTTTTGTTTTTATTCTTTATGTGTTTTGTTCAATTTTGAGACGAAATTTTTTTTTTTTTTTTTACACTACACCCAAAAACGAAAAATCGGTCTTCAGACTGGTACTTTGACCTAAGTATACTGTACTACCAGAGTGTGTTAAAAGCGGCGGTGATTGAGACTATATAGGCAAAAAGATTCTCCATAGTCTGGAAGCACAATTTTGTTTCGTTTGGCTTCAGGCGGTCGCCAAAAGTACACTCTCGGCCTCTCAACGGTCCGTACACCCTCTTTTTGGCATGAGAATATTCGGCGTTCTTGACTCGTATAAGGCTTCCGTGATTGAAATGGCAACATTCACGGTCTTTCTATACCTTTCCCCACCCTTGGGAATAGGGTTGTATTCACTTGGCTTCTGACGACTGGAGAACTACCACTCCGGTTCGGACTTAGAAATTTTCGACCAAAGTCCGGAAATGTTTGTTTTTTATGTGTTAGACTAATTTTTTTTTTTTTTACTTTACGCTACTCCATCACCAAAAAACGAAAACTCGGTCTTCAGACTGGTACTTTGACCTAATTATACTGTACTACTGGAGTGGGTTAAAAGCGGCGGTGATTGCGAATGTGTAGCCCGTATACAGGTAAAAAGATTCTCCATAGTCTGGAAGCACAATTTTGTTGCATTTGACTTTGGGCGTTCGCCAAAAGTACACTCTCGGCCTCTCAACGGTCCGTACACCTTCTTTTTGGCATGAGAATACTCGGCGTTCTTGACCCGTATAAGGCTGCCGTGATTGAAATGGAAACATTCACGGTCTCTTTAAACCTTTCCCCTCCCCATGGGAATAGGGTTTTATTTCACTTGGCTTCTGATGGCTGGAGAACTACCACTCCGGTTCGGACTTAGACATTTTCGACCAAAATCCGGAAATTTCTGTTTTTGTTTTTTATGTGTTTTACTCAATTTTGAGACGAAAGCAGTTTTTTTTACCTGGTAATTTGTTGGTCCGGTTTGGACTGAATATTTTTGATCCAAAACCAAACTTTTTTCTTTCGATCGCCACTTTCACCTGACAAAAGTACTGCGGGACGGGTTAAAGTGGCCGTTATTGAGAATTTGAATGTTGAGGCTCTTCCTCCACCCGTAAAACTATCCGACGAGACTGCCCAACCCCCACCCAACACAAACACCCATCAGAATCTACAGACTCTGGCGTCTAAGCCAGGAAACACGTCTGAAAAACATTGATCATATTGCATTGCAGTGGGCGACCTCAACTTCAGTGAACGCTGTACAAAACGTTACATGGTATTTTGCACCCTAAACTGAAATCGAAAGTAGAACAATGAGTCTGTTATTTTTTATGGACATGTGACTCCAGCTACTCATCCCTCTCCCCCGCCTTCAATGAATTTGATGAAGGTGGCAATTAGATTTCTGTTGAATATTGTCACTTTCTTTGTTATTAAAATTTATTTCGAATAAAAAAATGTGATGGCGTATTGGCCGTCGATTACCTCTTACTGACATGAATACACTCCACAGGGGCCGCAGAGAAATTTGAACGTGTTTGTGTTTGGGCGGGGGATGGGGCGCTGGTTTCTGCCGCGAGCTGCCAACATTAATGCTAGTGAGCTTTCTTCTCTAGAAAAGTTTCGAAAAAGCAGAGAAAGGCATTTTTCCGTTCGGGCAGACCAAGACCGCTTCCTTTGTGAAAGTGATGAGTCAGAACACGTCGTTACCAAATATTTGGTGTTCTTTTTTGCAGAAGCGATGTATACAGCGAGAGCGGGAACAGCCGCGATGCAGCCTTTATACCTTTCAGTAATGTAACACGTGGCGTTGGTTGACCAAAGATGCTGCGTTCAGGATTTCCGGATTTTGTTCAGTAATGCTGACAGAAAGAACTAATTCCCACCTTTTCGATAATCACCTATCACCCAGACCCTTCTGCCAGTGTGGTGAACGTGAAACTACTGATCACTTTTTCTGCCATTGTCCTTTGTTCTCAAACGCTCGCAATTATACGATTAATCTACTTCCATATGTAGCAGATACATCCACGCTTCTATTTGGCTCAGAATTCTTGAATAACGATGAAAACCGCCTTATTTCCGAAGTTGTACATGACTTCATTTTATCAAGCAAGCGATTCCAATTGTTGAAACCCAATACTACGCTCCCAACCCCATTCCGAGTGGGAAAGTGCAACGCCTGTTGTGGAATGCCCTCTCGCGCCTTCCAACTCCTAGCGCCTTGAAGTTTACTTACACCTAATTCGCTACTAAATGAACTAGAAGTTAATAAGTTGCCTACTTCCGATTCTCTTGTGTGTAAATTTTACTTAACATACAATCAACATGTACTTGGTCTGTATTAACTCAGACTTATTCCCAAGATATTGCCTGATAAATACATCATTATCATCTGTTACATGTGCAAAGTATGCGTCGGAGTCTTGTACCGGCCTCTGGGAGTAGATCGCGACTGGTCCTCGACTCGCCGTGTGCTGTCAGTGGAGGTCCCATGCTCCTTTGCATCCGCAAAATGGTGATAATCTCTATGTGTCATGTATTCAAGCTGATTACATTATATTAGTTCCTTTCCTCTTCTTTCGATCTATCAGTGCTTCTGTTCTTTCTTCTGTTTTTCCCTTCATTTCACATTGAAGTTTAAAAAATCCCACACGTCGTTGCCTGGCAGTCGAGGCGCCTTCCTCTGCTCCGTATCTATGCGGATGTGACGCTTAACCCGCTTGATCTCCAATCGTAGCAACTAACGTTGTAAATTTACAATGAATGGAGGATATCGGCCTTCATGCAACGACGTCTGGGATCTTCCGTTCATCTGTACCACCTACAGGAGTAAGTTATACGTTGGCAGGGAGACGACCTACATAAGCTTTAGCTTTCTGTCGAATCCCTCTAATACACAACAATACGCTTTCTTGTTTTGTGTATACTTTTTTGTATCTAGTGTTGTTCACTTTTTGTTAGTCAGATGTTATTGTGAAATGTATACACATGTCAATTATTGAATAAATACTGTTTAAACTAAATATAGGGTGGTAAACAACAGCCTACGTCACCTCAAAAGACTCTACAGAGAAAGATAAGTGGGCATTCTTCACTAATTACAGTATGTGGAGAGTGGATTGTAACTAAACCACCCGCGGAGTGGAGTCATCACCCAAGCTATAACTTTCAAATTTTGTACATATCGATAAAACACACAAGCAATGTTTCAGCCAATGGCCCGGAGGTCCATTGGCTGAAACTTTGCTGGTGCTGGTTATGCTTTGCAATAAATTTGCAATTATTCCTCGGGTGGAATCTCCACTCTGCGGGTGATTTAGTGATAATACACTCTCCACGTACTGTAGATTATGTATCTAATATCACAGGGACTGATGTGTGTAATTTCAATTATATATATCTCATTAACATTTTATGTTATTGTGTTTGTCAAATAGTTGCATTATTATTTTTATTGACCAGTAAATATATAATAAATACATAGAATTAATGCTACGCTAACTGCCTATCGCTGTATTAAATTCTGTAAATATTTAAAATTAGTGTTAATCTTATTGGCTATCAATGTGTTAATTTTGTTGAAGCTCGTTAATTTATATTGAACTAACAATAAATCATTGAAGAATTAGTCTCTGTTAGTTGTGTATAAACGCCAGCTATTCCCGATACAGACTATAAGCGGCGACCCCTTTCATATTGGGGTTTATCACACCTACTTCGGAAACAATCGGCGCTGGGTAAGTGGGAACATCCCTTTAATAAAACTATTAATGATAATCTTCGATGCTGAATGTCCGTGCCAAAAGCACACCTTTTCAAAATCTGCGAAGGGGTGTGTAATTAAATTTAATACTTAAATCTTCTGAACAGAATCATAATTATCTTCATTAGACTAATGTATAGTGAAAATTACTTTCATTATTTATTTATTTATTGATTATTCCTTTCAGTACCTGGCGTTTAAACGCATTATTTATTCACGTAATGCATCATTCGTACTGGAGGCGGGTTCTTATTTTATACGAAGTAAATTACTTGGTTCGGAAAGGGGAACCATCATTACCGAGATGTTGCCGCCTAATTATTAACGCTAATTGGCGTTTATGACGTTGCCATGTACATTCACCATGGAAATGTCAGAGACCTGGAGAACTATGATGCCCGGCTGCCATCCAAGTTGAATAAGTGTTCAAGGTAGTAAATATAAGCTATACCCATCTCTTTATATGAGTATCAAGACCGAAATCTTTAATTCCACAGAAATGATACTTATATATTAAATACTATATGAAGATGTAAGTTATTAAACATATGTGATTAACGAGTACACTGATAAACGAGAGTAGTATACTGCCATTGATTTGACAGCATGTTATAGTTTACGGGCAGTTTAGTTGGCGCATACGGTGTTACATGAGGCGAAGTGAGAACAACATCAGGCGAGACTTCAGCAAGGCTTAATGTTGTTCACATTTTTCTCAAAAATTTTTTATTTCTTCTGAATGCGGAATGTTACCTTCGATTACTTTTGTTGCTTCTCCATGCAGTTCATAAGCCTCTGAATTTGAAGTGGAGGAGATTTCACAGCCCTATCTTATAATACAAAGATATAGGAATCTACACACAGTTAGAAAAATTGGGGGCCCATGGCGGATTTGGTAACATACAGGAGGACGGAACTTCCCCCATATCCGACCAAAAAGTGTAGTTATATTATTAGTTACACAGTTTGTTGGCGGCCAAAATTGATGATTAATGCGTCCGTTACAGAAGATGAAAGACGTACTGTGGTCCAACTGAACTCTGCAAGGACGTTTGCGCTGTGCAATTCAAAATATAATTCTTTATTTGAAAAAAACCCAAAAATGACTACAGTATGTGGAGGGTGGATTACTACTAAATCACTGTGGGATATATTTCTCACTTAGTAATTATTTCCTATTTCTGACGACAACACACAAGAAGCACCTGCAAACTTTCAAATTTAAATATTGTTATTATTATTAGTAGTTGTAGCATTTTTTTCTTGAGGGCGTGAGGGAATGGGAGTGTGTCCGTTGTATATTATCAGCTACTGTTTGGTATCTGGGGTGCATCCCCTCCAATAATAAGAGGAAAATGTAAACTGTTATGATCTGGGTCTACGCGGGGGGACAGCTAATAGGCCAACACCGTAAAAGAAGAAATATCTTTGTTGCGATGTTTGCAGCAGCCAGCGAATATGCAGAACAGTTGATTTGATTGCATCATGTTTTATTTTCTAAATATTGAACATTCGTGACACACTGTACTTCAAACAATTATAAAACCTACTTGTTATAGCTATTTGTTTTGAGTATTGTCAGCAGTATTGTGCATTAAGGCATTTAGTATGAACCTAAAGCAACCATGTCAAGAACTGAATGTATTGTTTACCGGCAGTACCTTAAATAAATATAAGATACCCTGCTGACAGCTATATTTTTTTGTTGAGTTTATTCTGTGTTCTAAATTTTAACCATTACCAACAAGCAGTACTTTGAATAATTCCAAAATTGTTTTAGTTACAGTCACCCTTCATTTGAGTCTAGTCTACAGTAGTCTAAGTTAAGCCCCTCACCAGAAAGATTACACCGTTATGCTATGAGCAAGTGGTTAGGTACAAGAGACAATTTAAATCGCAAGGACCTGTGCAGCCTTCTACCAAGCGGCCTCTATTTCAGATGGAGGCTGTTTGGTAGAAGACAGCAAATGTTGAGGATGCTGGTTATCAATGAGAAAAACAGAAGATACTGTTTATCTCGTTGATAGGCAGTATCTTCAAAATGTTCAAATACATAAAGTACAAAAGTACAGCTATGATTTTCTTGTTACGCCCCCCCCCCCCCCCCCCCTTCAGAAAATTCTAATTAGTCATGCCTGTAGCAGGCGGTGGACTGGTAGAATAGATAGACAAATTGCATTTTACAGAAATAGGAATCTGGTGCTCCCCCTCCCCTCGAAAGCCACTATTTGACTGCGTCGTGATGGGCTCCCCCGCTTTCACACCTATATATTGTATAATAAGTTCTAATCACAGTAACAAACAGTATGGTACAATATCAAATCTGGTCGAAAAACTTTGCATTTGCATTGAGTGGAATACGGTAGGTCATCCAAATTGACACTGAAGTCTGTATTCGTAGTAGATGGATGGTGGTGGCTGATGCCTGGAGAGAGTGCTTGATGGTTTGCAGCGTTGAGTGGGGGTTGTTTACGGGTGCAATGAGAGCGGTGTGCATGGTGCGTGACTTGTGATCGGCCTCGCTCTGCGCTGTTGGCTTCTGTCTGTTCTCTCTGGACGCCAGATGTATTCACCCATCCTTCTTAAGACATCGACAAAACAAAGTGTTTGCTCTGAAAAGATCTGAAAATGGAACCGAGTGAACTATACGAATAAGAGAGGATTGATCTTAAACATTTATTACAACGGATTAGGGAACATTTATGTTGAAGATAGAACAAATTAACAATTCAAATAAATTGACTCTATAAATTTGTAAACTTATATTTATTCACTAATTAGTAGTAATTAATTTATTAAAATAATGATTGGTAATCAATGATCAATGACTGATAGATGACTAGTAATTATTAACGATATGTTAATTATCTATATATATTACACTAAATTATTATAGTCGTAACTGTTTCTATTATATTAATTACCTGATTAGTAATTGGTGATCGTCAGAGAAAGGGTCATGGAGGATTGTAACCGTAATTGGCGAGAGGGGGTCAAATCAAAGAAATCTTTGGGTGGCCTGCGTGATAAAGAGAAGCCTGCTTTTGAAGAGTACCTTGATGGCACCTTTGGGGGGTCACTGTTCTTCAAGCTGAGGTCGCGGTCCTTGAGCCGAGGGGAAAAATTGGGAAAAACAGTGAAAAGGAGTGCCAGATGTGTAACTTGGGCGTGGTGGAGACCCTGGAACACTTTCTTATAGAATGCCCAAAATAACAGTCTAAAAGAACAAGATTTACGGGGAGTATAATGGGGAAGTGGGATGGTAGAATGAAGGACATGTGGTTAGGGGGCGACTCAAAGGAGAGGGTTAATATACTAATCGAAGAGATTGGGAAGAATGGGGCAAGGGATGTCATCAAGCAGTTCGTCTCAGAGTGTTGGGAGGAGAGAGGAAGCGCGGGAATAGGGAGGCAGTTGGTAGAAAATGGGTAACCAAGGCCTTCTCATACGAGAACCGCGACAAATCAGCGGCCGGCCGAAGTGTTATTATTATTATGGTTAAATTATTATAATAATTAATTATTTGACTTTTATCATCTGTCACTTGATTATACGAATTAATAGCTATCATTAACTGTTATTATTTACTGGTAATGTTAATTATTAATTACTGAGGTATTGTTTTTTTTGGTTTTTTTTGTTTTTGTTTGTTTGTTTTTTTTTATAAACTGAACATAAATTATTTATTCCTATTGCTGATAATGATATAATAATAATAATAATAATAATAATAATAATATAATAATAATAATAATAATAATAATAATAATAATAATAATAATAATAATAATTGTACCTCATAACTACAACCTTGATACGGTAAACTACCTACATAAAAATAACGTTAAAGCAAATGAAAAGGTCCTTGGTCTAATGGATACATTTGACCTCTGCGATATTTGGAGGATGGAAAACACAAATTTAAAACGATATACCTGGAAAGGTCCCGGCAATAAAATGGCTAGATTAGACTATTTTATTCTTTCAACGGATCTACAAATCTTTCATCAGACGTCGGATATTCATATACGTTACAAGTCAGACCACAACCCCATAACCATAACCTGTCCTTTATTAGTCAGCCCAGAGGAAAAGGCTTTTGGAAGTTCAACAATAGTCTTCTGAACGACCCAGAATATATTACAGCAGTAAAAAGTGTAATCGCAGAGACTGCTACTCAGTACTCTAATAATAATAATAATAATAATAATAATAATAATAATAATAATAATAATAATAATAATAATAATCGACAGTTATTTACTATTGATGATCAGCTGTTCTGGGAAAACCTGAAACTAATGATTAGAGGCAAAACTATTGCTTACTCAACCCAGGTTAAACGAAGAACTGACAATCGTTTGGACGAAATTGAGGGGAAAATAAAACTTTTAAACTCTCGCATGGATGAGGGAGATTTGTCAGTAATTCCCGAAATTAATGCCCTTGATACTGAACTCCAAACAATTAGAAATAAAAAAATTAAAGGTATAATGTTAAGATCTAAAGCTAAATGGAAAGTTGACGGAGAAAAGCCAACCAAATACTTTTGTAACCTGGAAAAAAGACACTACACCGAAAAAATAATATCCAAGTTGGTAACTTCTACTGGGAGTACAACTGAAAAATTATCTGAAATATTAAATTAACAAAAAAAGTTTTACGAAAATTTATACACCTCAAAGTTAAACTTCTCTAGTATTTTCGAGGACAATAATCCTTTCTTTGATAAATCCAATCCCTTTTTACAGTTTTTAGATGATGAGGAAAGCAGTTCTTTGGAGGGACTGCTAACTAGTTCTGAATGTTTAAGAATGTTTAAGAGCCTTAAAAGCAATGACAAATAATAAAACCCCTGGGTCCGATGGTTTTACAGTAGAGTTTTATAAATTCTTCTGGAAAGATATTGGCAACTACCTAATCAACTCTCTAAATTATGGATACAGTGTTAAACAGCTATCGAATCCACAAAGAACTGGTATCATTACCTGCATTCCAAAACAAAACAAACCAAAGGAATTCATTAAAAACTGGCGGCCTATCTCGCTTATTAACGTCGATACCAAAATTGCCTCCACGGCTGTAGCAAATCGTATTAAAGTGGTCTTACCAAAATTAATATCGGAAACCCAGCTTGGATTTATGAAAGGGAGATATATTGGAGAGTCCTCAAGATTAACATTTGACTTAATCAAAAAATAAAAAATGTGAGGAAAAAAGGAAAAAAAAACATGGCAGGAATGCTAGTCCTAATAGGCTTTGAAAAAGCATTTGATTCCCTCGAATGGTAATTCATTGAAACAACACTAAAGTTCCTCAATTTCGGTCCTTCTATTATTAGCTGGTTTCATACCTTTTATTCCAATATTTTCAGTTATGTATTAAATAATGGCCATTGTTCAGAAAAAAATTAACCTGCAGAGAGAAGTGAGGCAGGGCGACCCCCTCTCTCCCTACCTTTCCATTTTAAGTGTGGAAATATTAAGTGCCGCACTTAAATACAATCCGGATATCAACGGCATAAAGATAAACTTATCTGAATACCTAATAAGCCAATATGCAGATGACTCAACTTTATTTTTGAGTGATGATGGACATTCGTTAAATTTAGCTTTAGAAGTTATTAACACTTTTGCTCAACAGTCAGGCCTAAAAGTTAATTTTGAAAAGACACAAGTTATATGGATTGGATCAAAACGTGGATCAAGTGAGAGAGTCTCTACCGATCAAAATGTCCAATGGAACCACAGCGGGAAATTCAACATTCTGGGCATTTCCTATGATCTATTTAGTGAAAATTACATAATAAATAATTATATCGAAAAAAACAAAAAGATGGAAAAACTTTTAATGGATTGGTCGTTTCGAAAACTTAGCTTAATTGGAAAAACTACAGTCGTTAAAACATTGGCACTTCCACTGTTGATACATTGCCTTTCTGTTCTGCTAAATCCACCGGACAATATGTTTGATACAATACAGACACAACTATTTCAGTTTCTATGGTCTGGGAAGGGTGAAAAGATTAAACGCAATATTCTAATAAACGAAATTGAGAATGGGGGGATCAAGTTTCCAAACATTCGATCATACAGCTATTCCTTAAAAATGATTTGGATTAAGAAGTTGATGGACCCGAACATAATGGCACCTTGGAAAACTCTCATTCTAGACGACTTTGAAAAATATGGCGCAATCAAAACATGGTTTTTACGCAAAGAAGGGTTAAGAAAGGTTGGGGAACACTCAAACAGTTTTTGGAAAAACGTTCTCATGGCCTGGTCTCTTTTAGAAGATAAGTCTCCAACGGACTTTGAAGAAATCTGCTCTCAACCCGTATTCTACAATAATAATATAAAAATTAATAATAATCTATTTTATAATCAAACTTGGTGTGACAAAGGTATATTTTTTCTTAACGACCTCTTGAGTGAGAGCGGAAGTTTCCTCAGCTTTGAAGCCTTCGCCACAAAATTTAACATAAAACACCCTACACTATCTTCCAAGGCATAAGAAATGCGATTCCAAAACGATGGCAAAATGAAATTAAACTCAATAAAAAATCGGAGTCGATCCAAAACACACTGATAGATAAATTAAAAGAAATCACCATGGTTAACAAAACATTTTATCCATTATTCCTACAACAAATTGCTTTGCTTCCAGCCTGGTCTCAGGAAAAATGGAACAAACTTTTACACATCGATGTCGAAGCCGATGCTTGGAGGTCGATATACAAATGTGCTTTTTTAACAACTGATGATACTTATCTCCAAACTTTGCAATATAAAATTTGGCAGGGAGCATTATTCACAAATACTCGACTTTTTAAGTGTCGACTTTCGGAGACTGAATTGTGCTCTTTTTGCTGTAACACTAAGGAGAGAGTGTTACACTTGTTCTTCGAATGTTCGGTGACAAGGACAATTTTGTTACAACTGGCCGACCGACTTCAAGAAAAATGTGATATTCTACTTCCATTGACATCACATCTCATCCTTATTGGTTATAATAATAATAATAATAATAATAATAATAATAATAATAATAATAATAATAATAAAAATAATAAGCGTCCCTGTCCACAAGAACACACCCTCAGTCTTCTAACTCTCCTATATAAAAAGTTCATTTATTCATGCAGAGTGAGAAAGTGTCAACCGAGCTTCCAGGCTTTTATTGAAGTCCTTCGTCAATATCGTGATGTTGAGCTATATTCACTTCATATGTACTCCGAAAAGAAGAAAAAATCGATAAAGACCAGATGGGAATCTCTGCAAAACCTGATCTATCAACCTATTCAGTAATTTCCTTGTACGCACGGGACAACACCCCTCGACACTACAAGTATTTTCCTTTTTTCCTATTTTTTCATGAAAAGCCCATACTTCCTTATGCAACACTACCTTGATACTGATTGGTAAACTATTGTTTCTCTGTAATTCTTGAGGTAGAAGATACTTCTCTTAAATTTGCACGTCAGTAGATAACTGCATTTAACATTCATTCTGTATCATTTTTTTTTACTTACAACATTTAATCTGAATAAAAATATTAAAAAAAAAAAAATAATAATAATAATAATAATAATAATAATAATGATAGTAATAATAATAATAATAATAATAAATTTATTAATTGTTGATAAAGCAATAAAATAAAAATAAATTCAACATATAAAATTAAATTAGATTAATACTAAATTAATTGGTAATTAATTAAATTAAGGTTGACATTTAAAATGATCTATTCAAGAGGAAAACAAGAATCGAGTAACATAAAATAAAATACCGTGTAAATATTGTAGTTAATAATACTAGAATTTACTCGAAATTGCCTTTCGTTTCTATGTCACGTTTCATTGACTCCAGAAAGTAATCATAGTTTCACAAGCGGTTAATGTGCTTCTTTTGTTCTCACTGCAACCGTAACCTAACGGTAAATTCACTTAGACCAAGTAAGAATGTGTCCGTGTAACCTAACGGTAAATTTACTTAGACCAAACAAGAATATGTCCGTGGAACTTAGACCAGCTTTTGGCCCAAGGCTATTGTCGGTCGGTGCGGTCTTAGTGAGCATGGACCGCTCATGATCTGCCTTGATACACATATTCCACTTGTTTTGCCTTGGAAGTCACTCGTCAAGTATTCAATTAAATTAATTCAATTACACTCTATCCGATTTTGAAAATAATTTATACTGAATTTAGAAAATTGACTTTAAGAAGTTTTCTCCACTCTAAACAGTATATCACCAAGAATGAATAAGCAGTTCCGGTGAGGATGGACTGTACTCTGCTGATGACGAGACTTTGGGATAAGGTCACTTTCTCACAGCTCTGATGTTGCAGGGACTATCGACATCCTCTCTGTTGTCTACTATGAATGAAATTCCAAATCTTTAAGAGTAAATGAACAGTCAGTATTTGTGTTTGTGAGAGAAAAAATATCATTTACCTAAATCGAAGTGGGAAATTACCGAAATTGTAATGATCCTAATAATATGCTATAGACAATAACCTGCAGAACCAGAGACAGCTTTTCTCCTCCCGCCAAGGCCGTGTATTGAAAATTATATTTCACATATTATTTTGTATTTTAAATCTCTGTTTTTATTGTACAATATTGTATTTGGATTCACCACTTAATAACTCATGTGTCACTATACAACTAGCGTCTAACTTCTCAGCAAAATTCATCAGCAACAATGTAACAACTGATAACCCCACATGTACAAGAACGGCAACTCCTATCACATGCATATGCGATGATGCTACTGATGGTTGGACTGTTAGTCATGGTGGGTAGTGTAAGATTTGACGAGATCCAGACAAAACCTGAATATGAACTTTGTCACATATTAAATTATATAACTGGTACGTTGACTGAAGATAATAACTCTCTACCGGTATACAACACTATAAATAGTAAGTATTTCACTCTCTGTGAGGTGCGGACTGAGCTTAATGGTACTAATAGCTCATTCTCGGCATTTCGTATCAACTGCCAAAGCCTACAAGCCCCACTGGGACTCCCTACATCATCTTCTTGTTAAAACGAATAGCACCCAGAATTCATTCGACATCATCGGCCTCACAAAAGTATTTCAAATCTCTGCAAATAGATCTTATTGTCTAGAAGGTTACCACTAAATACAAAAAATACAAGACCCCGTGACGACGATGGACGTGGGGGTGTTGGGCTCTTCATTAAAGCAGATATAACATTTCGTGTTCGGCATGACCTTTCCATCTTCATACCACATGTTTTTGAGTCATTGTTTGTCGAACTGAAGTATAAGAATTCAGCGAGAATAGCTGGTGCAATCTATAGACCCAATACTGCCCCAAAAGCAGACATGGACTTATTCATATCAAAAATCAACTACTTAACTGATGCACTAAATAAAGACAGGAAATCATTATTAATCATGGGCGACCTTAATATTGACCTTTTAAAATTAGCTATTCATTCCATGACTGGTTTGTTTATAGAGCAGATAATATTTAGTGAAGGATTTGTGCCTGTTATTACCAAACCCACTAGAGTTACACCTCAATCCGCTACACTCATAGATCATATTTTTCCAGTAATATCGCAAATCCTTTTACATCTGGAATAATCCTTATAGATGTATCTGACCACTTTGGCATTTATTTTATATTGAACCAACAAACACCAAGCAGGATAGGATAAAACCGACTTTGACTAGGAAAATAAATTCTACTACTACTAAATACTTCAAACTGTTGTTGTCTCAATGTGATTTTTCTGGAGTATTGGAATCAGATTGTCCCGACGAAAGCTACGAAATCCTCATCAATACTTACATGGATGGCTTCGAAACAGCATTTCCGCTGCAAAAGCATAAGCCAAACAAACAATTTATAAAGCCCTGGATGACAAAAGGACTTCTTATCTCTACCAATAATAAAAGCAAAATTTTCCACAAAAAACTAAGATCCCCCCCACCCTCAGAATTGAATATCGAAAATTAAAAAAAATACTGTAAGTTATTCAACAAGATTAAAAATACAAAGTAAAACAATGTATTATGAAAAAAACTCTTCTAGAAAATAAAAATAACATGCGGAAAACATGGGAAGTCTTGAATAAAGCACTAAATATAAACAAAAGCAAACGCAATTTGCCTTCACTATTCCATCATGGTGACAGGACAATATATGATTCAAATTCGATTGCACAGGAGTTTAATTACTTTTTTTGCCAATATAGGAAGTCAAACCTCCAAGCTAATAACAAAGCCGCGTAAGTTATTTACCGAGTTCTTGAATGATCCACACCACGATCCCCTATTCATCACACCAATGTCGTCCTTTGAAATCACAAGGATAGTAAATGCCATGAGGCCTAAGTTAAGTCAACACTGTGAAAATCTTACGTCCACCATCCTTAAACACTCAATAAACTTGGTTGCGGATCCACTTGCACATATTATGAATTCTTCTTTCAGTAAGGGGAAGTTCCGGATAGGATGAAAATTGTTAAAGTAATACCTGTCTCTAAATCGGGAGACGAGAAGGAGTTTACAAACTACAGGCCGATCAGCATTCTTCCCGTATTTTCCAAAATCCTTAAAAAACTCATGTCTGTAAGACTTGTAAAATTTCTAAATAAATATGATATTCTTTACCAACACCAAAACGGGTTAAGGAAAGGGCATAGCACTTTACACCCGACTATGCAACTGCTAAAATATATGGTTCTTGAGAACAATAAAGGCAGTAATGAGAGTACGATAGCCCTGTTTCTGGATCTCTCTAAAACCTTCGATACCACAAGTCATGAAATATTAATTAAAAAAGTAGACTACTATGGGATAACAGGTCATGCAAATAACTGGTTTAAGAGCTATCTCCATAGTAGGACCCAATATGTCTCTCTTGGAGACAGTAAATCTGGTCTAGCTGAACTAACATGTGGAGTTCCTCAAGGTTCTATTCTCGACCCTACACTCTTTCGCATATATATAAACGATATACATAAGTCAGCAAAGGTAAACCTACAATCTTTTCCAGATGACACTTCGGTATACAAATCCGGTGCGGATATAAACCCTCTAGTCTTGGACTTTAGTGAAAAACTTCAAAAATATTTGATTGGTGTGCTGCTAACCACTTAGTACTAAACGCTAAGAAAACGAAACACATTATACTTAACCCTTGTAACAGGGACAAGAACATCACATCCGATCAAATACAGATAAACAAGCAAGTTATTGATAAAGTTGGTTATAATGAGACTGAACAATATCTCAAATTGCTTGGTATAAATCTTGATGAGAATCTTTCCTATAAGGCCCATATATCGCATATTTGCTCGAAAGTCGCTCTCTCAAACTACACCCTCAATAAAGTAAAGAATGTTCTCCCACATAAAGTCATGAAAACACTATATTTCTCACGTATACAAAGCCATTTGATTTATGGAATTCCATTGTGGGGGGGGGGGGGGGGGGCTCAAAAGCCTGTAATCGTCTTTGTAAATTACAGAAGCGATCAATAAGAATTTTAAAGAACCAAAAATATAATGCCCATACTGACCCTTTATTTATCAAACATGATTTACTGGAGATTAAAGATTTATATAAATTACATGCCTCCCTGTTCTTGTTTGACAGGCACAATGGAAATCTGCCAGGATCATTTGATGAATTTTTCTCAACCGTGAACAACGAATCCTTTATGAATACTCGACAAACGGGTCAGATTCGTACACATAGAACGAGAACCAAAACGCTTGCTACCTTCCCAGTCATTGTATTCCCTAAATTATGGAACGAATTAGTCATTGACCTTCGGAAACTTAACAACAAAATAGAATTCAAAAGTAAGTTTACAGCTAAACTTATTTCTTCTTGTGATAATAACATCCCCTGCTCAAATCTGTATTGTCCTGTGCTGTGCTGTCTAGCCCTATTTTTATTTTTTGGTGTAGCCTCAGCGATCCGGTCCAGTGTCTGCTATTTCCTAGTGGATAACTAGGATGTAATATACAGTGGCGTCTGTTGTTAGACTGCCCTTTGTGCATTATCGTTTTCAACCTAACTCGGTCTGGAGCTCGTCCAAGGCAGCCTCTTGACTTGGTCCCCTGTCAAACATATATAAGATTATATCAGCCTTTGTGTTTGTGTTTGAATGGGGCCATTTCAGCGGCGCCTGGTTGTCCTTGAAGTCCGGCCGTCACGTGCTCACACTCAGATGTTATAATGGACGTTGGTACATTAGACACGGTGAAAAATTAAATCAAGCAATACTGAGAAAGCACAATGTTGTACATGCCTTGTTTCTACCCGCCTTTATCCTTCTTGTTCTCTCTTACTCTTCTATGCTTTTTAACCGTACCAGATCCAATTCTTTTTGATCTCTGTAAGGAAAAAGGGTCTTCTCCCAATTTTATTTATGATGATATTAAAGCACGCGAGTCGTGGCGATTAGTTTTCCATTCTACAAACAAATTGCTTTAATTGATTTCTTTGGTGAAACCTCAGGCAATAAGCAATCCTTCATGGAAAAAAACAGGCTGGGTCCCCGAACCGAAACAAGTGGACCTCGAAATAAGTAAATCTCATAAAAATTTAACTGAATCAATTAGTAAAAGAGAAAAGTTGGGGGGTAAACAAAATCTGTCGCGGGCCGAACAAAAATCATTGGCCTCCTTGCGGAAAAACGAAAGTATTATAAAAGCGGCAGATAAATCATCGGCAACTGTACATATGAGCCGGGAAAATTATATTGAGGAGACCACCAGGCAGCTCAATAATGCCGACCACTACAGGAAAATTTATCAACCCCTGTGGCTGGAAAATATATCAAAATTTAATGAAGTATTGAAGGAACTTGCAGATAATAATTTTCTTTAAAAAAACAACTCGAATTTTGGCACCTTCTCGGGATAAGGTTAAACCTCCGACTTTTATAGTCTTCCTAAAACGCATAAGCCAGCCGACACCTGGACAAATCCATTAATGCCTAAAGGAAGGCCTATCGTGTCAGATTGTGGGTCGGAATCGTATCAGATTGCACAATGCGTAGATCACTATCTTAAACCCATTGCAAACCGCTGTGCAAGCTATCTGAAAAACACTGAAGACTTTTTGGCTAAAATTTCTAATCTCAAAAAATGCTTTTTTGGCTACACTTGACGTCGATGCAATGTACACAAACATCGACATCGAATCGGGCCTCAATTCAATCAAAAAGACCTTTGAAAAATTCCCAGACCCACAACGACCCGACGAGCAAATACTTAAGCTGTTGGAAATTAGTTTAAATGGTAATGATTTTGAGTTTAACGGTCAGATCTATCGACACATTAAAGGCACCCTATGGGAAAAACTTACAGTCCCTCTTTTGCGTCTATTTTTATGGCTGATTGAGAAGACGCAGCGCTCGAAGCAGCAGAAAAAAACCGTCAGTATTTTTGAGGTACCTAGACGATATCTATCTGGTTTTGGAACATTCGAAAAAAAGATTTTCAAATTTTTTTTAGACTTTTGAAATGGTCGCGATCAGAATATTAAGCTGAAAGCAACCATTTCGGATCAATCAGTTGATTTTCTTGACGTCACCGTCTATAAAGGTGAAAAATTTCATGCCACGGGATCTTTGGATTACAGGACATATTTTAAACCAACTGATTCCAACCAATTACTCCACAAGGATTCTTGCCATCCAACACATACATTCAGGGGTATAATAAAATCGCAGATTATTCGATTCCATAGAAACTCGAGTAGCAAGAATAATTTTAATTCCACTTGCTCAATTTTATTCCGGGCTCTCAGGGAACGAGGATACAGTGAAAGATTCTTGCGTTCCATTAAATCGGAAACTGTTAAAAAACATTTATTGACTACCAATCGACCAAGATGCAGTACAACCGCCTAACCATAGGCTGTCCCCTGCGACAAACGCGGTGTAGACAAAGTTACTTTTTCAAGGAATCTGACCGTTTTCTTAGCCATCGGACCAAAAATAAATACAAACTATGCGACAATTTTGACTGTGATTCAAAAAATATTATTATTTATCTTATAACTTGAGCCCAGTGCAGTTCTCAGTATGTGGGAGAAACCAACTCTCCTTTAACCTTTTACCTAACCTGAAAAGCAGACGACACTCGCAAAAAGAATTCTTGAATAACTAATTTTTTTCATTTTTTGTCTCAAAAACATAGGTTATGACCCCTCGTTGGAACGAGCTCGACGAGCTCGTTCCAACGAGGGGTCATAACCTATGTTTTTGAGACAAAAATGAAAAAAATAATGAAAATTAACTGGCGATTTTTGAGAATAGCGCTGGCCGGTTTTGGCCCTTACGTTAGGTAAAGGGTTAAGAACAAGGGCTACTCAGCATGTATCTGACATTATCCATGAAAAGGGAACACCAGTCTCAGAACACTTCAACACGCCAGGGCACAACATTAGGCAACACTTTAGAATATTCTCCATCGAGAAAATACCACTCCAGGGAAATGAGGAATCCGCAAATGAGTTTCGCAAAACACGCGAGGGTTTCTGGATAAAAGAGCTTCAGACTTTGGCACCGCTTGGAATTAATGAACTCCCAGGCTATCAAGGTACAAAACATTTTCTTCCCTTTGTGTTTCAATATAATCGTCTATCGGTTCAGATCGGTCGCATGTTCAAGGAAGAGTTCAAAAACCTAAACTCCAGATTAAAATCACCCATTCATGCGCGCCCTCCAATTGCATATTCTAAAAACCGCAGTTTAAAAGATATTCTTGTCAGTTCAAACTTAAAATCCTTGGGTACAAACTGACATAAGATAATCACAGGTAACACATTCCCGTTTCAGTTCTTCCGTCATCCCTTTCATTCCGTGATCGTACGTTTTGGGAGGGGGTTAGGTCCAGGTCTTTATTCATTCATTTATTCTATCCACCTTTTTAATCGACTCTTATTTATTTATTTATTTATTTATTTATTTATTTATTTATTTGGGGAGCGCGGTGGCTCAGTGGGTAGAGGTGCAGGCTGCAAGCCGAGAGGTCCTCGGTTCGAATCCCACCTGCGGCAACCGCGTTGTGTCCTTGAGACACTTCATCTCCATTGCCCGAGTGGGGGCACGATGATGCCGTGTACTAATGCGTACTGCACGTCGATGGTACGCATGTCTTCAATCAGTCTAACCCTGCCTGTGCTACAGTGCGGAGTTACCATGTTGGGGAGCTGGCAGCTGCTCGTCGTTGCTCGGTGGTTCTCTCCGGGTACTCCGGCTTCCTCCACCCGTAAAACTGTCACGTTCATGATTAGCCATTGTGCATAAATATGCGACCTATTTATTTATTCATTCATTTATTATTTTATTTTATTTATTTATTTTTTTTTGTTTTATTTTATTATTATTATTATTATTATTATTATTATTATTATTATTATTATTATTATTATTATTACTCCGGCTTTTTGTTTTTGATATAGTCAGGGGATGTGATTTTTCAGTTTAAAAACTTGTTTTCGGTGCCGAAGATGTGAATATGTGTTCCATCAATTTGCTTGACGATTGACTTTCGTTCCTTTTTTTTGCAAATTTATGGATTAAGTCATTCAGCAGCATCAGATAAACATTTGTATGCTTGAGCCAAATTTTGGCACTCACTTTGGTTTTATTTATTTATTTATTTATTTATTTATTTATTATTCATTGTTTATTTTTTATTATTTTTTATTTTTTTATTTTTATTTTTATTTTTTTTTATTGTTAATTTTCAGTGGTGTTCTGTGATGATTGAATGTCCGAGAGGGGCATATCCATAGGGAGTGTGGTGCGTCGCGAGTTTCGGTGTAGACCGAGTTATCGGGGGAAAGAATGCCTTGGTGATGTGATTTGCACGGGGACCTCGCGTGCCAGGCTTCCGATCGCTGTTTTGCGTCTGCTTCTTGGGAACTGAGCGGAACGTTATTTGTTTATTTATTTCCTAGTTATTTATTAGGGTGTTTACAATGTTTTAGTTTTATTATTATTGTTTTTTTTTGTATTTTTTCCTCTATTTTTATTTTTATTTTTCTAATGGTGGGTAGGTCGATGTTGAATGCATTCTCCCAGCGCGCTTTACTTCCGACATGTAACGTCGTGTGTGTTTTTTTTTAAACCACATGCGACGTCGCCTGTCTGAGGGTGACACGCTCTGATGGACGGTCTATCCGTCTATCTGTCTATCTACAGCGCAAACGTCCTTATGGCTTTCAGTTGGACCACAGTACACCATTCACCTACGGTAACGGACGCATTAATCACCCAGCAGTTTCTGAGTAAATTGTGACAGGACTTCTAGTTTCACCTATATTGTCTGCCATAGTTCCATCAGTTAAGAACAAAATGATGCAATGTGATATTAGTCGGAACCTCCACACCACGCCGTGATAATGCGAAGCTTGCAACTCAAATTGCAGCCTGCACATTAATCAAAATCGCATTGATAGCTTGACCATTATCTTATTCATACCGATACCTTAAATTCACAAACCACAAGGTAATTAGTATCAAGCTGACGGAGAACAAGTAAAATAGCCCTAGATCCAGTCTGTCACTTACTGCTGACCACAAGATATCTGAGGTGTGCTCGACGGTAAAGTCATTTTCTTGCACACAAGGTTCCATAGTTTTAATTCCAGAATGCTCACTATATTTCTGCACATTTTTCACAGACTTTAGGGGACAACATCCACAAGGAATGAATAGTAGATGTTGAATAACGTGTGGTACTTTTGCCTTTCTCTGCCGAAGACCCAGCGTAATGATTACCAGAGTCAAAATAATTGCACTTTGTATTAACATAATTATGATGTACATTGTCAAGTAACAAATGTTAGTTCCATTGGTTGGTATGAATGTTGACATCAAACTCAGAAATACCATATACGACAAAAGTACAGTTGTTGCATATGAAAGTTTTTCTCCTGAATCATTCGGGATTCGAAAAGCAAACACATTCAAAGTGGATAAAATGGTAATTGGAACGAGCAAATTGAAAACAAAAAACATCGGTTTTCTTTTTAAAGTTATATTCCATGTCAGAACATCTCCGCGGAGAACTCGTTTATTTTCGACGAGGGCGAACGACTTAATGTCCCATATGCTGTGTGTAGGGTACTCGCGAAGTCGGTGCATGTTGTTGCCGTGCCCACTAGTTACATTAACTTCGCCCTTGTTTGACATAATAAAGAAATTGATTCTACATATTTGTTCATCAAATGGAAAAAGTGTGATATCCACATTACATAATGTTTTCAGGACACGTCCCAGAAACCAGGAAACATCCCCCGAACTTTTTATTAGGGCGTGTTCGTTGTAAGATTCCAAATCCAGGTGTTCTTCGTGGAAATTTACCAGTCGTATATTAGGTTTCCAGATTTCTTTATTTGGTAACCATGTTGCTTCAATATTATTGAACTGGCTGGGATCCCAAGCAAGTAGTTTGTCCTTCCATCTTAAGTCAAATTCCACTGCCACCCACAAGGCTTGGGATATCTCATCAAACTTTGAAATATGACGGACAGCGAGATCCATATAAAATTCAACGGTTCCATTTGCTCTTTCAACTGGCCTAACATCTGGCGTATAGTTGGAAAGGATTTCGTTGTAGAGTTCTGTTAGTTCACTGTACTTTGCCGCGGATGTATCTTTAAAATGTTGCAACAGTACACTGCCAAATATTATGGCCAATGTCCATTTGACAGAAAACAAACAAACCATGGCGTCCCCTTCTACGGAAATGCCTTATGTATACACTCTAGGGATGAAAACAGCCGCAAAGGAATAAAACGGATTTCCAGCTCCTCAGTATTCGATCTTCCTTTACCTTTGTTCACACACATCATAATCAATCATTAATTTAAACACACCCACCTTCAAGCATGTTACGCATATCAATTATTTTTTTCTGTTTTCAACAGACATGTTAACGTTTTACAGCTGCAATGTGGAGCCTTGCAAAGGCTCGAACTTTCGCCTGTGATAACGGCATTAATTTATGGTGATTTGTTGACCTTTATTTTGTTTTTAAGGTTTTCACCTTCTTTACGTGACCACTAGAAAAATTACGTTAGTATCCTTTTAACCACCAGTCCCGCTGACCAGCCGCGAGTGCTAACCACGTCTCTAGTCTTAAGACAATTGTCTTTTTCATCGTTGGCGACTGATAAATTACCGCTTCCGAAAAATACTGTTTTCCATGTCAAGATATTGGTCCATAACAATTTTTCTGTCATGACAAAGACGACAATTGCCGACAGCCACATGTAGAACTAAGTCACTATGTGATTAACAATTCACACTGTTGCTTACTGAGTTGCAGTCGCTCTAAATACCATTACCAAGCTACCTAATAAAACCAAAGGGAAGATTCTTCAGCGCACTCTATCACTTTAGCACCCACAATTCTCAAATATGGCATCAAAACCATGTATATACTGCTTAAATCTATTTATATAATCAGAATACACCACCAGGGGTGCAGCGGCTCAGTAGGCAGAGGTGCAGGCTGCAAGCCAAGAGTTCCTCAGTTCGAATCCCACCCGTGGCAACAGCTTTGTGTCTTTGGGCAAGACACTTCACCCTGTGGGACACGGTTGTGCTGTCTACTAAGGCATACTGCATGATGTTGATGCACCTGTCTTCGAACAAGGCTAACCCTGCTTGTGTAGTATGTTGGGGAGCTGACAGTTGCTCGGTGGTTCTCTCCGGGAACTCTGGCTTCCTCCACCCATAAAACTGTAGTGGTCATGATTAGCTGTTGTAGAGAAAAAGGTGACCTTAAACACCAATAAATAAATAATAAAAAGAACACACCACCCCATACCCGTTTCACTCCTGTTTTCATTCACCTTGGTATCCCTCGGTTTGTCACGGTGTTCAGTATGCCTGCAAGAAAAGGAGTGATTTTTTTTTCTAAAATAGCAAAACCCGAAACAGTAATTTTTAACAGGCAGTAACAAAATAATTTTCAATAAGTGCAGAATTTTATGTTAGTTAATAGCTGAAAAAATGCAGGGTGATATATGCAAATCTTATTTTATTACTGGTACTAGATACGTGTAATGAAAATTGTCCTTTGTCGTCAATATTGATCAAGTTTCTGACAAAGCACATTATACTATCTCAATGTTAGTTACTGGACATAAGCACACAGTTTGATGTTGGTTTACCATGATACAGGTGCTTAGCCAGGATATCAAAGTTAGGGGCAAGAGTAATATCTAGTGGGGGTAGGGCCAGAGCATAAACAATATGATGCACTGCACCACCACCTGAGGCACATAGCAGTGGTATGGGGGTGAGGACAAGAGGGAATGTGCCCCTCTTATCATTGGGGGGTCGGGTACCCCTCCCCCCACAAAAAATTGAAATTCAAGACACCAAAACACAATGTCCTTATATCTGTGTCCATTTGTGTCCTTAATGTATTGGTTGCGAAGAAGGATAACTATCTAGATATTAAAATGTCTTATCGGGTGTTCACTATATGAGTTAACAGGGGAGGGGGCATGAACGAAATTGGGGAGGGCGTGTTACCCCCCCCCCCCCCCCCCCATCCCCCATGTATGTCTGTGCCACTGCTATGGGCAGGGACTAATTCTAAATGGGTGGGTACATTTACAAATATTAATATTGTTTAACCCTTTACCCAACGCAGACGATTTCAAAATTCATTATTTTAAATATCAATTTTTTAATTTTTTAAAAAAAAATTTCAACAAAACCATATCATGTGACGAGCTCGTTCCAAAGAGGGGTCACATGAAATGGTTTTATTGAAACTTTTCGAAAAATAAAATTTTTTCAGCAGCTGTATTTGCATATCACGCGGGCGGATGCGGGCTATTCATTGGTTAAAGGGTTAACACCTGATAACAAAGTAATATAAGTGTATGAACAACCACACAATTGACTTTTAATTACAATACTCCTAATTCCTAATAAACATACCTGAATGTTTATTAATTTTGTGGAATTTGTACACTGTTTGTGAAGCTTATTTGAGCCTGTATGTTTGTTAGAATCGCCCTTCCACTAGGGAGGAGTTCTTGAAATCAGTCTACACTGGATTGTGTGGTATTCCTTTGTGTAAGACAATGTATTCATTGTAATAATCTTGATGCATAAAGCCATATAAAGTAGATCTGTTTCTCAGGCGATGTTTGTAAAATTGCAGGCAAGTGGGTGTTTTTTTTATTTATTTTTTATTTTTGTAATTATTTATTTGCCATTAAAAGTTCATGTTCTTGGTTTGTTTTAGGCCTCATAATCTACAGAATAGCATGGGTTGTGGTGTATTCCATCCCTTGAGTGCAAGAAGGCTTTACTATGCTATATCTAGAAAGCCCCAAATACCAGTCTAAAAGAACGAGATTCACTGAGAGTATAATGGGGAAGTGGGATGGGAGAATGAAGGACATGTGGTTAGTAGACGACTTAAAAGAGAGGGTTAATATGTTAATCGGTGAGATTGGGAAGAATGGGACAAGGGATGTCATCAAGCAGTTCGTCTCCGGGTATTGGGAGGAGAGGAGAAGCGTTGGAATAGGGAGGCAGTTGGGGTTACAGGGGGAACCTAGGCCTTCTCATACGAGAACTGCGACAAAGTGTTAATATTAGCATAAGCTTTGTTGCACTCCAGAGACAAATTTGTCAATTTTAATAACATAGGTAAAATATCGGACATGAATTATTTTTTTTTTTTCTTAGCCCTCCTTGATAAAGTCAAACTTGGTTATCTACTTGCACTCCGTCCATTGTCCATCCGTCTGTCGTCCGTCAACACCATGTTTTGTTCCCCCCCCCCCCCACACCAAAAAAAAAAAAACAACCAAAAAACACTGGGCCAATTCAAGTGAAAGTTTGTGTGAGTTATGGTCCCAAAGGGGTATTGTTTTTTTGTTCAACTTAACATGCCCAGCCCCATAGAGGGGATGGGGAAAATGCTCCAAAATATTTTTAAAATCTTCTCATCAACCAGTGGGTTCAGTGACTTGATATTTGTTATGGAGCTTCTTTTTGAGGTGTAGAATCAGGTTTGTTCAAACGTAGTTTGTGAAGCAATATCTGGCTTTGTAATGGGAGGGGTTAGATTTTTGGCACTGCCGTAAATTTCATTGTTTTGAACCAAAGGTCCATTTGAACGAAATTCAGTATGTGATGTTATTGGGTCATATGTACTTGACTCATGCAAAAAAAAAAAAATCCCGCATCCTCACGGGAACCCTAAGAGCTAAAAATAGAAATATTTTCGCAAATTACACGGAACAGAGAACTGTAATATGGTATGAAGCATCCTTAGGACTAGTAGAATTAAATAGTAAAAAATGCCATCTGTTATGTGAGGGAGTTCTGGAGAGGGCATCGAAATAATGCTGAGTCAGCATATTTGCAAACATTTCAGAAAATCTTTTCTCTAGAACCAATGGTCAGAATGTTTTTGATATTTGTCATATAGCACCCATAGAGGGGTCAGATAGAAGTTTGTTAAAATGAAGCCAATTGGTTCATATTTGGACTCAATACAGGAGCCAAATATTTTAACGCAGGGCAGTATGGGGAATATTCTTTAAAAATATTCTTCAGAACCACCAGTCAGAATCTTTTAATGTTTGGTATACATCATTGTTGTGAGGGTCAGATTCAAGATTGTTCAAACCAAGTCCATAGGTTAATATTTGAGCTTCCTTTGGAAGCCCACCTTTTAACATAGAGCAATATGATGACGTTTCTCTAAGAATCTTCTTCAGATCCACCAGTAAGAATGATTTCATATTTGGTATACAACATCGCTAGGGGGTGAGATTCAAGTTTGTTCAAGTCGGGCCTGTAGGTTAATATTGGGGATCGCTATGGTAGCCCCAATGCTAACTTAGTGCAATATGAGGAATATTGTTTTAAAATGTTCTCCTTTAGAACCACCAGACAGAATGCTTCCATGTCTGGTGTACAACATACATCTCTAAGGAGGTCAGATTGAACTTTGTCTAAATTGAGTGCCTGGTTTAATATTTGGGTGCCCTGTAGAACCCAGAATTTGCCATGTAGCTGAAGAATTAGAATTTTTTATTCAGTACCCTCTAGAGGTGTGCAACTAAGATTAATCTACATAGGTTGTATCAAAGGGCTTCAGGGGGGGGGGGGGGGGTCCACATTTTACATTATGATCAACTGAAGAAAAGGCATGATGCTTGGACTGTTTTTTGTCACTCCTGCGAGGATCAATCATTGACAGTGTACCCTATGGGGATGGAATGCTTAATGTAGTTTTATTCTTGGATTCTGTTTTTATCGTGTTCTATTCGAGGTGAGGGTTCCACGCCCCTAGGGGCCTAGTGTTAATTAGGGGCCTAGTGTTAATTTTTTTTCATTGGCTTTTAACAACACTTTCGACAGCCAACAATTACAACTTTCTTCTCTTCTTGAACCAAGTCTTTCGCCCAACTGCAGTCCTCATGGTCCACTGAGTTGTAGCTGATCACCCGTCGTCCGTCCGTCGTCCTTGAACATGGTGCGTCTTTTCCTCCAAAACTGCTGAATCGATTTAAGTGAAATTGGAGAAGATTGTTTATTATGACATCGAATTTTGATTTTGTTTAAATCAAATTATCCTGCAGCTCAGTAGGGCTACGCCCAAAATTTATGCCTAAATCTTACAAAACCCTTCACCTACTGAACCAGAAGTAGCAGAGACTTGATATTTAGTATGCGGCTTCCTTTTGAGGCGTAGACTCAGCTTTGTTCATGAGAAGTTTGTAGGTTCATATTTGCCTTCGTTATGTGAGGGGCAAGAATTTTCGCCACGCCCAAAACTTCTATTTTTCAAACCAAAGGGTTGATTTGAACCAAATTTAATATGAGGGTTTACTGGATCATAAGTACTTAATTTATGCCAAAACATTTTATTTTTCCGTCGCTCCATGGGAACCGCAGAAGCTAAAAATAGAACAAAATTTAAAACGCCCATATTTCCAAAACTACACGGCACTGAGAATTCTTTTTTGATGTGAAGCTTCCTTAGGACCAACAAAATGGAATGGTAAAAAACAATTGCTATCGATTCTATCATGGGGTACCTTTTCGGGACTTTGAAAAAGGCTTAGTCAGCACTTTTTAACACTGTGGGTAATTGGGAAAAGCGTTTAAGACTCTTCTTCTCCCAATCCACTACTCCAAAAGCTTTTAAATTTCATACAGTACGTGGAGAGTGTATTATCTCTAAATCACCCGCAGAGTGGAGATTCCACCCGAGCAATAATTGCAAATTTGTTGCAAAGCATAACCAGCACCAGCAAAGTTTCAGCCAATGGACCTCCGGGTTAAACCCGGAGGTCCATTGGCTGAAACATTGCTTGTGTATTTTGTCGATATGTACCAAATTTGAAAGTTATACTTTGGGTGATAACTCCACTCCGCGGGTGATTTAGTTACAATCCACTCTCCACGTACTGTATATAACATCTTTGGAAGATTTTTTCACAGGTTTATTGAAATCAAATCCCTGGGTCCATATTTGGGTTCTCTATGGGAGTCCAAATTTTGAAATTAATGCAGTATGAGGAATATTCTTTAAAAATCTTCTTCAGATCCACCAAAAAGACTATATTGGTATTTGGTTTGCAGCATTCTTAGGCGGGTGAGATTTAAGTTTGTTCAACCAAGTCCCTGGGTTCATATTTGGGCTCACCAGGGTTTCGCAAATTGCGAGAACCGTCGTTTTCTTCCCGTAACGTTCTCGCAAATGCTTGTTAAAGAGACCCATTTACCGTTTAATCATTGATTAATCACTAGCCCTAAGAGGTAGCTGAATAATTGCCATATCGTTGATGATTTATAGAATTAACCCTTTACCCAACGAATCGCCCGCATCCGTCCGCGTAATATGCAATTTGAGCAGTTGAAAAAATTAAATTTTTCAAAATATTTCAACAAAACCATATCATGTGACTCCTCATTGGAACGAGCTCATTGAGCTCGTTCCAATGAGGGGTCACATGATATGGTTTTGTTGAATGTTTTTGAAAAATTAAAAAAATGATATTTAAAATAATAAATTTTCATATCCTCTGCGTTGGGTAAAGGGTTACAACTTTAATCAACGTAATGGACAAAACCGACCAGCACCATTTTCAAAAATGTCAATACAAATGTTATTATATTTTCAATTTTTGTCTCAAAACATCGCTTATGACCCCTCACTGGAACGAGCCCATAGAGATCGTTCTAATGTGGGGTCATAAGCTATGTTGTTTGAGACAAAAATTGAAAATCTTTAGTAATTTAAGAATGAATTTCTTGTGCAAGTATCGTCTGCTAATGCATTTGGTGGAGGGTGACCATTTCCAGCTACTGAGAGAGTATAATGATGACGCAATGAACAAGTTTGTCATCCCTTAAGTGACATGCGTTACTATGTCTCATATAATTGATGTGAGCCAGTGTGACAATGTTTGATTGTTTTAGAGCAAGTTTGTTCCTTAGTTAACCCATATAATACCGTAGTTCAAAAGTAATGGTTAACCGACAAATTACCGTTTTTTATCGACCAAGACGTTGATCATTGGTTAGTCGATTAATCGGTTAAGCGTATCAGCTCTAATTCATTTCGATAAACGTGATTACTGCAATAGCCTTTGACGTGGTGGTTGACCAATCTAACGATCATGTATTTGAAAATAAATAAGCATAATTCATGTGATTGAGACACATGTTGGAAATGGGTCCCGCAAGAAATATATTTGCGAAACCATGTCTCACTGTGGGAGGCAGAATTAGAACTTAGTTCAAAATGAGGAATTTTCTTCAAAAATCTTCTTCAGATCAAGCAGTCGGAATGTTTTGATATTTGGTATGCAACATCATTAGGGGTGCGGGGGGGGGGAGGGGGTGAGATTCAAGTTTGTTCAAGCCAAGTCCCTGGGTTCCTATTTTGGCTTCCTGTGGTGGGCAGATTCGTTTGTTCAAATCGAGTCCCTGAGTTAATATTTGGGCTCTCTATCGGCATCCAAATATCCGCAGGTCAATATGAGAAAATGTCTTTGAAACCCTCCTTCAGACCCACCAGTCAGAATGCTTTCATATTTGGAATACAACATCTCTAGTGTATGTGTGTGTGTGTGTGTGGGGGGGGGGGTAGATTTAAGTTTGTTTGAATGTGGGGGGGGGGGGGGGTAGATTGGAGTTTGTTTGAATCAGTTCTCTGGGTTAATATTTGGGCTGTCTATTGAAGCCCAAAGTTTAACTTAGTGCAGTACGAGGAAATGTCTTTAAAAATCCATTACTTAAGATTCACCAGTCAGAATCCTTTCTTATTTGAAATAAATCATCTCTGAGGGGGTCAGAGTCATGTTTGTTCAAAACGAATCTCTTGGTTAATATTTGGGCTCGAACGGGAGCTCAAATTAACTCAGTGCAACATGAGAAAATTTCTTTAAAGATCTTTTTCTTCAGACCCACCAGTTAGAATGCTTTAATATTTGGAGCACCACATCTCTGGGGAGGTCAGATCTAAATTTGTTCCATGCACACGTATGTGTACACGTGGGTGGGATGGTTCGGGCATGTTGAGGCAAACTATATAATCGACTAATGTTTTAAACGAATACATGCTTCTTAAAGTCGTGCCTACCTGTTGATGGTCCTGTGTTCACTCCCACGCGAAGCGATTCCCGCGTCACGCTTTAGCTGATGATTACTGACGAGAACACCATACACCACCTTATTCTCTATTATTCTCCATTATCAGTTCAACTCCAACATTCCCCTTCCTAGGTAATAATCACAGATAAGTTTCTAGCCAAACCATTTCCATCGTGGCTCTATTAGCATGCGACTCACAGGGCACAGGCATCCCTATCACCATTCCCCCGGTCAGTAATTAGGAAACAAACTACGCTTTTCCCCCGTTTTTCCTGGGGCATTTTATCCTACATTATCATTCGGGATAGTGTGATAACCGGGGCCTGTATGGGGTGGGGGGGGGGGGGGGCGAGTTCGAACGTATTTTGGAAGTGGGTGAACAAACGTAACAAAGGAAGTAACCCACAGAGTATTAAAGTAGATGGCGGAGTTACAGAAGAGCAAGATCAAATCTCATTAGAACTAGTCAAGCACTGGGAAAAGGTATGGGGCATGGGGAACCCACCAGAGTGTCCGAACCAGGTCGAGGAAAAGCTATCGAACTTCGTGTGCAGCGAAATCAAAACGGAGGAGGTGCGAAGGGTGATTTCAAAATTAAGGAATGGAAAAGAGGGAGGGGTGGACGAAATTCCTAACGAGTTTATCAAAAAAGGGGGAGAGGAACTATTGGAAAGCCTAACTGCCCTATTCAATTTAGCCATAGAAAAACAAGAGGTCCAAAAGGAGTGGAGAGAAAACAAAGTGACATTTATTCACAAAAAGGGGGAAACAGACGTTTCGGATAACTATCGAGGGATCTCTGTCAGTAGCAAAATTGGAAACGTTTTCTGTAAAGTCCTGTATGGGAGATTAGAGGAGGTGATTGAAGAGAAGGGTTTTTTTGGGGGAGAAATCCAGAATGGCTTCAGGAAGGGAAGGAGATTTACTGACCATCTTTTCACGCTATCCTAAATGATAGAATCCGCGAAAACAAAAAAGAAAAAGATGTTTATGACCTTTTTGGGTGTTGAAAAGGCATACGATAGAGAATGGAGGGAGGGTATGTGGCGCAAGCTGGATGCTCTGGGCTTGTGAGGTAAGTTTGTTGGAATTATGAAAGCATACAGAGTGAACTTAGCTTGGGAAACATTACAACAAAACGTGTGCCTATGGCCTAAAACAGAGGTGTATCCTTTCGCAATTCTTTTTGCATTGCACATCAGAGGTTTAGGAGATGAACGCCTGCTCAGCGACGAGGGGGATGCAGTCGGGGACTTGAAGATCCCATGGCTATTTTTTGCGGACGATATGGTGTTAGTGTCAGAAAGCGAAGAGGGGCTGGGAATTGTTGGGAAATATGGGAGCAAATGGAGACTCGAACTTAATGAAAGCAAGAGCAAAGTTAAACCTGTGGGCCGCAAAGTGAACCCCACTCGAAAGTGGAGAGTGGGAGAGTTCGGCATT
Organism: Pictodentalium vernedei; assembly: GCA_031216915.1. Classification (NCBI taxonomy): domain Eukaryota; kingdom Metazoa; phylum Mollusca; class Scaphopoda; order Dentaliida; family Dentaliidae; genus Pictodentalium; species Pictodentalium vernedei. Next base: position 87,313,463 of record CM062296.1, on the reverse strand, counting down.
CCGGAAGGTAGCAGCAAACTTCTCAGTGTAGGAGAGACAGGTGACTACGAGTATTTGGGTGTAAATATAAACACTACAGGAAGAGGCATCTACCGAAACCACACAAATAAATTGATTCTGAAAGGGAAGCGCATCCTTGACCAAATGAAACTTATAGGGAGAAACAGTTTCAATAAGGTTTTCGTGGGGAAAACCATTTGGGAAATGGTGGGTCTGCCAAGTATAACATACGGTACGGAAGTGGTACCCCTAAACCAGACGGCCGTAAAGAGCTTGGAAATCCTGCAGAATGATGCAGGCCGATGGATAACGGGGTCGAGTAATGCCGCAGCGCTAGAAGCAATCAGGTGTGAGCTTGGGTGGATGAGGATCAAGGACAGGATAGACCTGTTGAAACTCGGTTATCTAATTTATTTGGTAAATCTCCCCGACAGCCGATGGTGTAAAGTAATGTTCCTGAGAATTTTTAACTCAAATATCAAGACGGGGCGGGTGCTCCAAGTGAGGGAGCTAGTAGAGAACTACTCACTGGATATCTCAGACCTGGACGGTGGGGCAAAGCAGGGTAAAAAAAAGCGTCAGCGAAAGGGCCATGGAGGATTGTAACCGTAATTGGCAAGAGGGGGTCAAATCAAAGAGGTCTTTGGGTGGCCTGCGTGATAAAGAGAAGCCAGGTTTTTGAAGTGTACCTTGATGACACCTTTTTGGGGGCACTGTTATTCAAACTGAGGTCGCGGTCCCTGGAGCTGAGGGAAACAATTGGGAAAAACAGTGAAAAGGAGAGCCAGATGTGTAATTTGGGCACGGTGGAGACCTTGGAACACTTTCTTCTAGAATGCACAAAGTACCAGTCCAACAGAATAAGATTCACTGGGAATATATTGGGGAAGTGGGATGGGAGAATGAAGGACATGTGGTTAGGGGGAGACTCAAAGGAGAGGGTTAATATGCTAATCGGAGAGATTGGGAAGAATGGAGCAAGGGATGTCAAGCAGTTCGTCTCCAAGTGTTGGGAGGAGAGGAGAAGCGTGAGAATAAGGGAGCAGTTGGGAGTACAGGGGTAACAAAGGCCTTCTTGTTCGAGAACCCCGACAAATCAGCGGCTGGCCAAAGTGTTATCATTATTATTATTATTATACATTCTGATGCAGGCTCCTAACTTTAACCGCTATGGTCATATACCGGGGCCGCTACCAAACCGCTATGGTCATATACCGGGGCCGCTACCAAACCGGCGTTGCTGTTTGGTTTTCTTTTCTCGTCTTCCCTTAAATTTGCCATCGCACAACATCATATTCTGGCTCGCCACCATGGTGGGACTCAAACCTCTACCATCGTCAAGCTGGAACCGAATAGAGCCCACTCTCTGATAGTCTTAATGGCGTTGAGGGATTGGCCATTGATAATCTATCACTCCAACTTAAATTGCCGGGATTTCTAACCTCGTGCATACTCCCTCAGATCCCATTTGAGGCAATAAGAAAGCTTGGCCTTTGTGATTCAAGTGAAAAAAAATAAGGTTAACCTGGTCGCAAGGGATTTGTAAATCCCATATTGTGCCTGCGCGCCTTCCGCGCGCTAAAACCTTTCATTCATTTCAATTTTAACGAGGGAATCGAACACGTATACAGACTGGTCGATTATATGAAAACAGCATTTAGTCAAAACGAAATAGGAACAGCGCTTTTCTTGGATGTAGAAAAAGCGTTCGACTCGGTATGGCGCAATTTCGTGAGATATAAACTAGCGAAAATGGGATTACCCACTAAAATTCTGAGGATCATATCATCATTTCTAACTGACCGAAAAATCAAGGTGAGGGTTAATCGCGAGGTGTCAGAGGAAGTACCACTCGAAGCGGGAACACCACAAGGGTCGGTTCTTAGCCCCCTTATTTTCATAATATATGTAAATGACATAGAAAAAGTGGGAGAAAACTGTGTTGAACTACCGCAGTTCTCAGACGACAAAGGCATTTGGACGGGCAGCAAGTCCCGAAACATAATTAAAACCCGTCCACAGGATGCCATTCGCGATCTTAATAGGTGGTGCGCCCTGTGGCGCATCAAACTCAATGCCGCCAAAACTCAAAAAGTTACGTTCTTCGAGAAGCAAAGGAAAAAAACAGTCCCAAGTATCGATCTCCCGTGATACAATCACAAATTAGAAGCAAGCAAAGATGCCATTTTGGGGGGATTTATCCTAGATAGCAATCTCAATCTGAACAGTCACGTAAACTCCATTACGGTCAGAGCTACTAAACCCATCAATTTTCTGAAGATGATCAGGGGTAGAAATTGGGGAGCAAACAAAGATGTGCTTCTCAAGCTCTACAAAACATCTGTACGTCCGGTACTAGAATATGGTGCCGTAATAACAAGTGACCTGAGCAAAACCAACATTCAGAAGCTACAGAGGGTTCAAAATTATGCCCTGCGTGTGGCACTATGCAAACCCAAATGGACACCGATAAAGGAACTTCACGAACTTGCAAAAATAGAAACCATTGATACGCGATTAAAAGACCTACAAAACAAACCCCTCAACAGATTTCAAGATAGTGAATTAATGAATGAGCTGAACGAACACCGATCCCTTAACAGAAAAACAAAATAAGTTTCCGGAGAAAAGAAAAAAAATAATTATACAATATAACTAAATTGCGTGGAGTCAGTGAGGATCGCCTCGCTACTCAAAGAGAACTTTAGGAGAGAGTCTGCGAGGACTGCCTCGCAGCTCTGCTAAAGTGCGTATGAAATGCGTTTAATAAGACCTATATAACAAAATCCTCCACATACTCCAGGATAGTGAATCAATGGTGAAGCTGAACGAACATCGACCTTTAACAGAAAAACAAAATAAGACACAGCAAATTAAAATTACTCAATAGAATTAAACTGCGTAGAGTCAGTGAAGATTGCCTCGCTACTCATTCAGATCTTTCGGATTGAGTCTGTGGGGATTGCCTCACAAATTTGCGTGTACGTAGTGGGCTCCGAAGAAACCCACCCCTCACTCCATCCATAGCAACGATCACACAACAATTACAATATACAATACCTATCTTTGTCTCTACCCATAACTTTTCTAATGGAACATTCTCAAATTTTCTTGCAACACTCTTATCAAGAAGACGCATGAAAGTGGTAGAATGAGTTTTTGAGGAATTGGTGCAACCTACCTTACAATACAATACAATACAATATTTTATTCACAATATACATGTACATATAGTGTAGTTTACAAATATAAATGTATTTAGATGTTTTCCAAAAAAAAAGAATATTGTGTAACTAGAACAGTGACAAGTTGTAAAAAAACATGCATATTGTAAGGAGACGGCATAGCCCAATGGCTGTCTTCCTGCAATCTCCTATTTGGAAGTGCGAGGATGGGGCAGTACAGGTGGTAAATAAGTTTCAATTTACGTTTATGTTAACATATACAGGAAACCACCAAACACCAGGCAAGGATTGAAACAATTTTGTCTGGCTGGGGACGAAGGTACATTTTATATAAATAAACATTTGAATGAAGTTTTAACAGCCTTTGCATTTTGTCCATGAACTGAAAATTCGCCTCTCAATTTTGAAAAATGTAAACAGAATGCAAATGGAAATATTCATTCACAAAGGGTTGAAAATTCTACTAAAGAGCGCACATTATATAAAACTTACCTCTTGTACTGGGCAATGTAACGTTTTATGATGAAATTTTTTCGAGTTCATTCACAATAAACTATGAATTTCTGATCACCGTTTTATATTGTCGTTTCCTTCAAAATACCCCCTTATACACATTTTTGAAGAAAAACCCTAAAATAAATGGGTTATATAGTAATTTTAATAAGATTCGTCCTGATGGGATGCGACTTGTTGGGTTGATCATTTTCTACATTCGTCTTGTTGGGATTCGGCCAGTTGGGAATAAACCGAATCGTTGCTCATGGCAACGAGACGCTTTCCTTGACAGTGGACATAAGAATCGCTGACAGTAGGCATATGCGCGACATAAAATAAAATCAACGAGGCATTGACCAATCACTGCAAGGTATTGCGCTTGGTATCGGGACATGCAGTTTTATGGAGGTGGAGGGCTCTATTTATTTTGCTGTATGGTCAATTAAGACAGATTTTGTCAAAAGGTATTGTGTGTTGATGCAGATTTTAGTTTTATTTTGGGATTAGGGTCGTTTTCAAAGAAAGCTGTGAATTATTATCCCTCCCATCTTACTCCTTAGGTAACAGAGTAGGAATTCTCTCGGAGGCAATACCAGTTTTTAAGTCCATTTGACACAGATTGGACACTTCTCTTCCCCGTGCTTTTGGCTAGGCAGAAGCCAGAAGTTGAATTTTATTGCAGAAATGAGTCTTTCATCACATGAAAGAGGTCAATGTATCGTTGGTAGGGTTGGGTTTGTTCATAGGTGTAACTGTTGTAAATATTTTAATTAGATTTATTCGAAAGGTTGCACATAGAAATTATCTAATCCTCAAAACTAAGTAGCCATGGGAAAATATATTGTTTCAATAAACATTTAAAGCATTCTACTGACATCTTGGATTACTTTTGAATGTTCCAGATGAGTGATTTGAGGACTATTTGGACTTAAAAATTCATTTGACTATTGGTGTGTTTTGATTGGGAATCCCTGAGATATATGTACATATGACCAGCACTTCCCTTTCTGTTAGTTTTTCTCTCTTATTTGTTGCATGACCCCCTGTATAAGAATCAGAAAAAGGTTGTCTGAAAGGCTATATCTGACAAAATATATTTGAATGCCAAATTTAAAATGATGCGACCATATTGTTTCGTCTTAACATTATAATGGTCGTCTATGGGAAAATAGTACTGTGATACGTATATGTTTGGCCGAAATTAAACAATTGCGGGAGTTCGATTGCATAACATGTTTTTGGAGTAATGGTTGCGGAATGAAATATTTCAATATGTTGGATACTTTGGGATTCCTTCTTACGCCTTCCGTATTGTCTTCCGTATTGTCATATTATTGTCTGTTATAGTGTTTGTTAAATAGATTCATTGTTATTTTTATTGACCAGTAAATACACACTAAAAACTAAAGTGTTAAAACTGACACTTTCAAGGTGTTAAACCCATTCTAACTCTTAGGGTTTGATTTTAACACTCAAAGTGCAATGCTTTAAGCACTTAGACATTACAATCATCAGACATCTGAAACTTGAATGGATGACACTTCCCTTGTGTCTAGCATTGGTGGTTCTTCCAGAACCGTCCATAATTTGATTTGCGCTTGGTAGGTACATAACTAAAAAGACACAACGCATATGACGCGGATCAGGCTCGAGAGTTCTGCGTTGTTTTCTTTCAAGTGTCGCAACATTGCACTTGGCAAGTGGTATTATTGTAACACCTGTCAAGTTCTGCCTATATGTATCGCTGTGTTAAATTCTATAAATATTTAAAATTAGTGTTATCCTCATTGGCTATCAATGTGCTAATTTGTTAAAGCTCGTTTAATTATATTGAACTAACAATAAATCATTGAAGAATTAGTCTCCCTTAGTTGTGTATAAACTCCAGCTATACTGACTATAAGCGGCGACCCTTTTCATGTTGGAGTTTATTACATCTACTTCGGAAACAATAGGCACCGGGTAAGTGGGAACATCCCGTTAATTGAACTATTAATGATAATCTTCGATGCTAAATGCCCGTGCTCAAAGCACAGCTTTCCGAAATCTACGAATGGGTGCGTAATTAAATTTAATACTTAAATCTACTGGAAAGATTCATAATTATCTTAATCAGACTGATGTATAGTGAAAATTACTTTCATTATTTATTTATTATTGGTGATTACTTTCATTACCTGGTGTTTAAACGCATTATTCACGCACTACTACATCCTTCGTACCGGAGGCGGGTTCTTGATTTACACGAAGTAAATTACTTGGTTCGGAAAGAGGAGATGTTGCCGCCTAATCATTAACACTAATTGGCGTTTATGACGTTGCCATGTACATTCACCATGGAAATGTCAGAGACCCGGAGAACTATGATGCCCGGCTGCCATCCAAGTTGAATAAAAGTTCAAGGTAGTAAATATAAGCTATACCCATCTCTTTATATGAGAATCAAGACCGAAATCTGTAATTCCACAGAATAATTACTTGTATATTAAATACTATATGCAGATGTAAGTTATTAAACATATGTGATCAACGAGTACACTGATAAATGAGAGTAGTATACTGTCGTTGATGTGACAACATGCTATAAGTTACGGACGGTTTAGTTGGCGCATACGGTGTTACATGAGGCGAAGTGAGAACAGTATTAGGCGAGACTTTAGCAAGGTTTAATGTGGTTCACGTTGAGCCTAATGCGACACCAAATCTGCAAACGGAAATCTCCAGTAATGTATTATTACGCCGGTGTGACAGGAATGATAGTCCGTAGGAACGTTAGTCCCTCTGGACTAATATTCCGCGGAATTAGAGTCCTAGGTCTAACATTCCTAGGAATAGTAGTTCGCCTGACTACTGTTCCTAGGAATGTTAGACCTAGGACTATAATTCCGCGGAATAATAGTCCAGAGGGACTAATTTTCCTACGGACTATCATTCCTGTCACACCGGCAATTCTATTCGCCGAAATGTTCTCATCAGTTGTGTTTGCAAATCGTTTTCAATTTGCATTATTTTTTCCCATCTGTATTCATCTGTTTACAAAACGTCGTGTGAGAAACAAAAGGTTCTATCTTCCACTGAAAGATAGAACCTTATGGTTCTCACGCGACAAAAAGCAGATAAGTTGAGATGCTTTGCAAGAGGAGGAATCCAACATCTCATTAATTGACAAGTAAATTACGAAAATATTACGTCTAACATTTCAGTTACAATTCTTCTGCTTTCCACGCTTTGAACTGAAAACCAATGTTCTAAAGAGCCAATTAGCACAGCTCAGACTGTGATTTTTCCGATCAAAGCGGAATGGCTGACAGCGACAATTTATATACCGTCAGTGTCAATATCCTGAATTAATACGAGGTCACTGGTGACAATAATTGTCTATGTATTCAGTCACTGGTCTCAGCTCATTTCCTGAACTGTCGAGCTGGCGTAATACTAATCGGTGTACCTATAATCATCTTAGATTTAGTACTGCGATGAGTACCCACCACCATAATCGCAACTCAATCACAACACTACAAAAAAGTTTCAATTTGTCAAAACAAAACATAATTCGAGAGCATTGTATTTCACATTCTATTTTCGTCTGTTATTCTACAGTACGTGGAAAGTGTATTATCACTAAATCACCCGCAGAGTGGAGATTCCCCCAAGCAATAATTGCGAATTTGTTGCAAAACACAACCAGCACCAGGAATGTTTTAGCCAATGGACCTCCGGGTTAAACCCGGAGGTCCATTGGCTGAAACATTGCTTGTGTTTTTTGTCCATATGAACAAAATTTGAAAGTTATAGCTTGGGTGATAACCCCACTCCGCGGGTGATTTACTTACAGTCCACTCTCCACGTACTGTATATTCACTCCAGGCAGTATTTTATTTATGACATTTCGACCCACTCTTGTAATTGTTTTCCAACTGCATTGCGATCTGGAGCCAATACTATACAACATTTACAGTTGTATTTTCTAGAATTGTGTAACTATCTATTATTATAACCGACTGAAATGAATCATTAGTATTTCAAAAGATATGGCAATTTACCAACTTGCAAATTGCCACATCTTTAAAAATGCTAATGGTTCATTTCAACCCACGTAAAGTCATAACTAGAAAATACAATTCTATAAAATACAATTGTAAAAGTTTTATAGCATAGGCCCCTGATCTCTCGTCGGATCACCGAAGTTGACCAACGTCGAGCCCGGTTAATCACTGGATGGGTGACCGTCTAAGCGATCAATTCGGACTCCCGCGTTGTGTCCTTGTGCAAGGCACTTAACCCCGATTGTCCACGTGGTGGCACGATGACACCGTGTACTAAGGCGTACTGCACGTCGATTGTACACATGTCTTCATCCAATCTAACCCTGCCTGTGCTACAGTGCGGAGTTACGATGTTGGGGAGCTGGCAGCTGCTCGTCGTTGCTCGGTGGTTCTCTCCGGGTACTCCGGCTTCCTCCTCCCGTGTAACTGTCGCGGTCATGATTAGCCATTGTGCATAAGTATATGACCTTAAACACCAATACATATATATATATATATGGCCCACCTGATTGAAAATTCTCATCCATTCACTGCATGAGGCCAACGAACGGATTTAGATTTTAGATTACGGATCCTAACTCCACATCTATACACTATTTTCTTCGTTGTACAGATCCGATTGTACAAAATCTGAACCCACGATAAGGTATAGCATATGCATGGGATGAAATATAGTTCCATTAAACCTCAGTGAATGTAACTGAGTGCTTCTTTTCTTCGATGGTGTGCAGTATATGAAATATAACTGACATTGTTGATAAAAATCGGTAATTTAACAAACCCATATCGCATTGTTCAGATCATGTACGGATATCACATAAACAGATGTGTGATGGAATTGTTGGTAAATGTTTGTTCGTTGAAATTAAACGATACTTTCTACAGCCAAGGGTATATCATATCCTACGCTTTACAGATAAAGAAAGTCAAAGTACCCATCGTGAAACGCCGAGCAGCGGAGAATATTTCCCGCACATAATTTCCACAACCGACTTTTTGTGATGACTGACTGGCTTGTGCAACTTTCAACTGATCGACTATACCAGTATAGTATTACAGATGTACGATTCGGACGCCCACCGATGCTCATGTAAACAAAAACAAAATCGCACGTCTGCTGCTGCTTAGTAAAGCTGAGAAAAATAATGGCGACTCTTATTAATCTGACGATCATGGCATAAATAAAATATACCCAAAGTGGCTTGGTGGTCCAAATGTTCACCACGCGTGGTGATGTGGTGTTAACCGCGCGCCGTAAGCACGCGGTCTACACCACTTTACCACTCATGGTGAACATTTGGTACGCCAAGCTACTATGGGTATATTCTATATGCACACGCTGTCTGGGCTTAGGAGGCGAGTTTGTTGGGAGTATGAAAGCATTATATAAAGATGTACAGCATGAACTTAGCCTGGGAAACATTACAAAAAATGTGTGCCTATGGAGATAGGCCTAAAAGAGGGGTGTGTCCTTTCGCCAATTCTCTTTGCATTGTACATCAAAGGTTTAGGAGATGAACTCCTGCATAGTGACGAGGGGGTTGCAGTTTGGGACTTGATGATCCCAGGGCTATTTTTGCAGACGATATGGTGCTATTGTCAGAAAGCGAAGAGGGGCTGGCGAATATGCTGGGAATTGTTGGGAATTATGGGAGCAAATGGAGACTCGAACTTAGTGAAAGCAAGAACAAAGTTATACCCGTGGGCCGCAAAATGGACCCCACTCGAAGGTGGAGAGTGGGGGAGTTCTACATTCTGGAAGGGAGCAGCAAACTTCTTAGTGTAGGAGAGACTAGTGACTACGAGTACCTGGGGTAAATATAAACATCACAGGAAGAGGCATCTACCGAAACCACACAAATAAATTGATTCTGAAGGGGAAGCGAATCCTTAACCAAATGAAACTCATAGGGAGAAACAGTTTCAATAAGGTTTTCGTGGGGAAAATCATTTGGGAAATGGTGGGTCTGCCAGGTATAACATACGGTACGGAAGTTGTACCCCTAAACCAGACGGCTGTTAAGAGCTTGGAAATCTTGCAGAACGATGCAGGCTGATAGATAACGGGGTCGAGTAATGTCTCAGCGCTAGAAGCAATCAGGGCTGAGCTTAGGTGGATGAGGATCAAGGACAGGATAGACCTATTGAAACTCGGTTATCTTAATTATTTGGTAAATTTCCACGATAGCTGATAGTGTAACATAATGTTCCTGGGAAATTTCAATTCAAATATCAAGACGGAATGGATGGGCCAAGTGAGGGACCTAGTTGAGAACTACTCATTGGAGATCTCGGACCTAGACGTTGGGGCAAACTAGGGCAAAAGGATCGTCATTGATTTTAAACTAAATTTTAATTGAAGCAGTATATTATGTAATTCTCTATTATCACAATAAGGAGGTCCCCAAAAATGAAAAACGATGCGTAGATTGTCGTTACATACTAGTAGTTTTTGTTTGATATGCAGTGTGAGTTCGCATGCGCTAACATGTTCGTTTAATGATTGGTAGTCCGGCCTCTTGTGGTAAGAGTTATGTATGCAATCACTGTGAACAGCATCAGGGCTAACCCGGGAATGGTAGGAAAAAAATCTTCTCCGTGTCGCTGGTATGTAATGGGGTCTTACACGGCGAGTCGTCTTCGCTGTGTCTGCGTCGTCGTGCATCAGAAACCTGTCGATTCTGAAAGTGAGCTCGGGGACTCATTGCTACTAGAAGTCCTGTCACGAATAGTGCGCTTATCTAGGCTTAATTGCGCGTTGGAATTGCGCGCAATTGCCATATCGAATGGCATCGAAAGCACGGCAGGTTCTCTTGGTTACTCATAGCAAACACGTGCAATGTTTCTGCCAATGGACCCCCGGGTTACCCGGGGGTCCATTGGCTGAAACATTGCTTGTGAACAGGCCATATATACAGAATTTGGTAGCCTTACTATGGTCATAATCGCGTAGATTAACGCGAAGATCAACGTGCTATTTGTGCGCATTTCATGACAGGACTTCTAGTTTTAACTGTAAGACGGTCCCAATCTCTTATTTAGATAATGGTCTGTGAGATGCTATACTGTAGATAAGAGTTTGAAGAACTGACCGTGGTTCATGAAGCTCGACCGGGTGTTGTTGCGGGAGCGATTTGCACGATTTTAGGGTGGCTGATGAGTCTCTAGTGTCCATTGGTGCATGGCAAGAGGAGGACAAAATCACCAGTAAAGAGTTCAGTTGACTCGTTGGTTTTAAAATCCACTTTACTTGTGCTTTGACTTGGACAAGGCAATCCCTCGGGCAGTAGGAGCCTCATAACGCTTAGATCGTGGGTGGTATCAAATTCGAAGTAGTACAGAAGGGTCTTTTCGATCCTGATTTGTTTATATACTGATGGAGCTGCAATGTTAGCTTCCCATAGAAACCAGACATTTAGTGAAGCCGACATGAGGTGTGTTTATACTATACAATTTCATAGCGACTGTAATATAGTATACTGTGGTATATAGTGATGTATGTTTGTGTGTTTGTATGTATGTTCATGAGTTTGGGTATGTATGGGTATGTGATCGACGACTGGCGGGAAATTGAGTTTTCTCGAAAGCTTTCCACGCGAAACATTTGATGCTGACACTATGACGTCATTGTGCGCACAACACGTCGTATAGACGTTGGTTTTCATTGATGACCACTGTGCAGTGTAACATTACTTAGTTCCAGCAACTGTATAACGGGTTTCACGTACCGCTGTGGAATGGTGGAACAGTATAAACGGTTTACCCTCAGTCGGTCCACTGTTATCATCTGTACTACTTACGCACCTAATGCTTCGCATCATTGAGACTGCCTTGTACCATCGTCCAATTTCTGTAAACAGTACGTAATTGTAGATCATGTGTATCTTTAGTAGTCTAGTATGTAGCATAGGCAGGACAATCCGTGCCGTTGTCTTACGCTTGATATATATAGTTTGTAATATTATGTCGTGTGGTGTGGTTTCATTGCCCAGGACGGTAGTATAGGATAGACTATCTATTCCCTGGTTGATTCACTACTTGCTCCAAATGCTACTAACTCACTTTATATTTTTTAACATACTATGATTGATATGGTATAGCGTAATGCTAACTCAAGAAAAGCCCCATCTGTACCGCTGCAGTCAAATGCCATAGGTACCACTAACGATCCAACCCCCATAAGGCTTCTGCTGGCTCAAGATCCGCATTGACAGCGGAAAGGGCAGGTTATAACACATGCTTGAAATGTGACGTAGTCCCACTTCCCCACCGGTAGTCATGAACTGACCACTTAAAATTATAATTTCGTTGTCCTCAAATTAAATAGTCGTTAGCACCCTCTCAAACACACGTCATTATCGTGTCATTATACTCTCCTTGGAAAATATACCAATACATTTAATAGAGCTACTGGCAAATCTATGGCGGCTGATTTAGGACATCGTAAAAGATAATTTTATCTCAAGATATTATGTCGAGATCTCGAAATATTATGTCGAGTTCTAGAAATAAGCATGTCGAGATCTCGAGATATTATGTCGAGATCATGAGATAATATGTCGAAGTGTCGAGATAGTATGTCAAGATTTCGAGATATTACATCGAGAGCACGAAATATTATGTCGAGATCTCGAGATAAGTATGTCGAGATCTCGAGAAACGAATTTCGAGATCTTAAGAAATATATCGAGATCTCAAGATATTATATCAAGAGCACGAAATGTTACGTCGACATCTGGTGAAACGAATTTCGAGATATCGAGATATCATATCGAGATATTATCTCGAGATACAATAATCCTTTTTGATGTCCTAAATCAGCCACCGTACAAATCTTTCCAAACCCCAAACCTAATAACGATATCTTACGGTTATGCCACGGTTGCTGTGTGGATTCAACATTACCCATCACAATACAGACATTAAGAAGTGTGTTAGGTACACTACTCGTGAAATCCGACCTACCTGTAAGAATGTCATGTAAGCACGCATTAGATTGCGCCTTACGCATCTGAGTGACGTTATGGCGTGAATGAATGTTTCGAAACATATACGACCATGGTCATGTGCAGTTCCTGTAATGTGTATCAGATTCGAGATCGTGTTTACAATCGGATCACAACGACCGAAAATCTGATCCAAATTACAGAACATGCACATGGTCATGATAATACTTTTATTTAACAGTTACGTAATGCCCGTTTCCACCGTTTTCCAGTTTAAAATTGATCAAAATTTTGAATTTCAGGATCTATATTTTAATGGGTAATAACAATGCATACATGTGATTGTGCGGTGTTTACTGGAACTTGAATCTGGTTGATACTGAATCGGAAGGTGTAGGGGCGGGCTGATAAAAACATGTTTTGTCGAGTTTTGGTGTGTAAATTAAGTTGATTGTAGATAAAAAACGGAGTAAAACAATAATATGAACAGACCACCACCGATATTTCTCTGTAAAATATGCATAAAATTAATTCAAATTGAATCGTGGAATATATACATAACACATTCTAGTAGAGACGTTGGACTAGGAAAAACGGCCCTCGCGAATTACAGGGAAACCTTCCTCTCGGAACGTCGATTCCAGTTATCTGTACTCTACCCTCATTTTATTCTGTCTTATTCCCCGATAGTTTACACGATTCCCCGACAAATAACAGGTAGGTCGGGTTTGTTTTAATGATAGTTTAATGATAGGTGAACATAAAAACAACATTTTCGAGATGTTTTTGGAAAAAAAACGGGATACTAAAATAAAATCCGCGAAAGGTAAGGTTAACAGAGGACTAAAACAGTTTCTTTTTCGATCGGTTTAATTGAAAATGAAAAGAAAACACTCCGTCAAAACCAATCAACGGTTAACTATTTTGAAATGAAGAGGAATGAACGCATTTGTGAAACCACAGTAAAAGGGTTGAGGGATAGGGGGTATGTTCCCGAGCCCCTTGTCCATCCCAGCCCAGGGAATGTTTCTAAAAATATATATGCAGCTAATGGTACTATCTGAGAACATTTTGAGGTCCAACAGAAATTTAGGGGTGTGGGACAGCACCCTCTCCATAATTTATTTATTCATATTCCAATGCAGCATTAATTTCCCCTCCACGCCATTTTGAGATTTTTTTGCAAATGCAAAATGGAATCTGCGTAAATGTTGCGGTTTAAATCGACGAATAGTTCCATATATATCAGGTGCGAAAAAACGTGATGCTCTCAGTACAAATGTCTGTGTCCAGAGGTCTATGGTTGGGTTAAAAAACACAATAGAAACGAATTTATGGAAGCTTCTTTAGTTGAAGGTTAGATTAAGTTTAAATTCTTCATTGAAGCGCTTACATGTGCCATTTTGAATATAAATGGACAGTGGGGCGTTGCTTTTCTCCCTCTCCTCAATATTCTCCTCGAAAAAATGTTATTTCTACCGAATGCGGAATGTTACCCTCAATTACTTTAGTTGCTTCTCCGTGCAGTTCATAGGCCTCTGAGTTTGAAGTTGAGGGGATGTCACTGGCCTATCTTACAATACAAAGATACAGGAACCTACACACAGTTAGAGAAACTGGGGGTCCATGACAGATTTGATAACATACAGGGGAATGGAGCATCTCCCATATCCGACCAAAAATTGTAGTTATATTATTAGTTACACAGTTTATTGGTGGCCTAATATGGTATATATGGTGTCAGTTAATTCCATATTGGACTCGAGCTCGAATGCAATATGGAATTAACTGACACCATATATACCATATTAGGTCACCAACAAACTGTGTAACGAATATATCTTACCAACTGCTGCATCGATGCACAGAACTAATAACAACAGCGATCAAAATTAAATGATAGAATTCTCACAATGTGCTCACGTGTCTTTGCCTTGTTACAATTTATGGGAGAGGGCCTACATGCACTCTCCCGTAAATTGTAACAAGGCAAATTCACACATACGAAACAGTTTTATTTCGAAGGTAACATGATACACATCAACAGAATATGAAGCTTTTTGAGTTGCCTAACCTGCACATCAGACCAAATATGGGCATCCAACACTCAATCTTTCATCTTGAAGCGTTTGTCGGCTGCCGCCATTTTGAATAATCAATTAACAAAGAGGAGATTACCAACAGCTGTCAGCGAATATGGATGTTGACAGGCAGTATATGATTTTATATGAAGTCTGCATGTGACGTCTTTGAACCAATAAAATTCTCAGATACTTGTAGGTGGTAAGATATTTCTTCTTTTTATGGTGTTAGCCTATTAGCTACCAACCCCCCCCCCCCCCTCCGCGTAGACATACATCATAACAGTTTATATTTTCCTCTTTTATTGGAGGGGGATGCACCCCAGCTTACCCAACAGTAGCTGATAATATACAACGGACACATCCCCATTCCCTCACGCCCTCAAGAAAAAATCTTCAGCTACTAATAATAATAACAATATTTAAATTTGAAAGTTTGCAGCTGCTTTTTGTGTGTTGTCGTCAGAAATTGTAAATTATTACTGAGTGAGAAATCTATCCCACAGTGATTTAGTAGTAATCCACCCTCCACATACTGTAGTCATTTTTTTGTTTCTCAAATAAAGAATAATATTGTGTATTGCACAGCGCAAACGTCCTTGTCGATTTCAGTTGGATCACAGTACTTCATCCATCTACGGCAGCGGGCGCATTAATCAACGAGCAGTTTCTACGTAAATTGTGACAGGACTTCTAGTTTCACCTGTACTGTCTGCCATAGTTCCATCAGTTAAGAACAAAATGATGCAATGTGATATTCGTCGGACCCTCCACACCACGCCGTGACAATTCGAAGCTTGCAACTCAAATTGCAGCCTGCACTTTAATCAAAATCGCATTGATAGCTTGACTATAATCTTATTCATACCGATACCTTAAATACAAAAAACACAAGGTAATTAGTATCAAGCTGACGGAGAACAAGTAAAATAGCCCTAGATCCAGTCTGTCACTCACCGCTGACCACAAGATATCTGACGTGTGCTCGACGGTTGAATCATTTTCTTGCACACACGGGTCCATAGTTTTAATTCCAGAATGCTCACCATATTTCTGACCATTTTTCGCAGACTTTATGGGACAACATCCACAAGGAATGAATAGTAAATGTTGAATAACGTGTGGTACTTTTGTCTTTCTCTGCCGAAGACCCAGCGTAATGATTAACAGAATCAAAATAATTGCACTTTGTATTAACATAATTATGATGTACATTGTTAAGTAACAAATGTTAGTTCCATTGGTTGGTATGAATGTTGACATCAAACTCAGAAATACCATATACGACAAAAGTACAGTTGTTGCATATGAAAGTTTTTCTCCTGAATCATTCGGGATTCGAAAAGCAAACACATTCAAAGTGGATAAAATGGTAATTGGAACGAGCAAATTGAAAACGAAAAACATCGGTTTCCTTTTTAAAGTTATATTCCATACCAGCACATCTCCGCGGAGAACTCGTTTATTTTCGACGAAGGCGAACGACTTAATGTCCCAAATGCTGTTTGTATGATAATCGCTTAAGTCGTGCGTATTGATGCCGTGCCCACTAGTTACATTAACTTCGCCCGTGTTTGACAGAATCACGAAATGGATTCTACATATTTGTTCATCAAATGGAAAAAGTGTGATATCCACATTACATAATGTTTTCAGGACACGTCCCAGAAACCAGGAAACATCACCCGAACTTTTTATTAGGGCGTGTTCGTTGTAAGATTCCAAATCGAGGTGTTCTTCGTGGAAATTTACCAGTCTTATAATAGGTTTCCAGATGTTTTTAGTTGGTAGCCATGTTGCTTCAATATTATTGAACTGGCTAGGATCCCAAGCAAGTAGTCTGTCGTTCCATCTTAAGTCAAAGTCCACTGCTATCCACAAGGCTTGGGATATCTCATCAAACTTTGAAATATGACGGACAGCGAGATTCATATAAAATACAACGGTTCCATTTCCTCTTTCTACTGGCCTAACATTTGGCGTATAGTTGGAAAGGATTCCATTGTAGAGTTCTGTTAGTTCAGAGTACTTTGCCGCGGATGTATCTTTAAAATGTTGCAACAGTATACTGCCAAATATTGTGGCCAATATCCATTCGACAGAAAACAAACAAACCATGGCCTCCCCTTCTACGAAAATGCCTTATGTACACACACTAGGGATGAAACAGCCGTAATGGAATAAAACGGATTTCCAGCTCCTAAGTATTCGATCTTCCTTCACCTATGTTCACACACATCATAATCAATCATTAATTTAAACACACCCACCTTCAAGCATGTTACGCATATCAATTATTTTTCTATTTTCAACAGACATGTTAACGTTTTACAGCTGCAATTTAGAGCCTTGCGAAGGTTCGAACTTTGATTCGATTCGAAACGGCCCGATGGTTCGACTCGATTTGAATCAAACTGAATAGGACATTTTTGAATATATTATATATATAGTCTCCAAATCCTACCACGAATCTCCTCTTGAACACATCTATCATCCTGCACAGGAGACCCGAGAAAAATACTATGAAACATTTTCAATTGTGCTATTTTCGGAATTGTATTTTCTACCTGTGAACATTAATCACGGAAACTAATCATTGGTGATTTTAAAGACGAGGTAATTTGCCTACCGCTAATTTGCCAAGTCTTTGAAAATGCCAATGATCTATTCGAACCATTTATAGTATATACAGAAAATACAATTCTCGAAAATACAATTGTAAAAACTTTATGGTATTGGCCCCTGATGCTAGAATAAGTCAAGTAGGTCGCGCCACCGAAGCTGCATTGATTTAGTTTCAGGAATATTCTGCCATCTGATTGAGTTGCCCAAACAGTCACTGTATTCCACAGTTTTAAGAAGGCTGTATAGAGCTGCAATCTGGTTCGAATTTTGTATTAACATAAGGCAATGCATGTTTGTTAATTTTTGGCATTTTGTGAGGTAAACCCATTTAAAAACGTAATAAATAATTGCCATATTCATTCACTCTTCTCGAGGCGACGTGCGATAAATTTAGACAAGTTCGCATTCAGGTCAACTTCACCAAAGGTGAACTTGGATGTATTTCCACTTAGTAGGTGTAAATTTTAACTCTTGAAATCCCATTGCTGGCGTGTTCAACGCGGTTAGTGTGTAAAGCTAGAATTTATGTCATAGGCTTTTTATATATAGTAGAATAGGTAATCATGGTATAATATGTGCTCATTGTGTTTGCATGAATTTCTTTTCTTACCGCAACTCGAATCGGTTTTGGAGGTATAACTACTAATCGCGAAAGCGCGAGTAGTAGCTATATGCCCCCAAAAGCGCGTCTCGTCGCGACAAAACGTTATGTACAAGCACAACGTACACAACACACATGTATAAGTTTTCCTTCATTGATATTTTTTTATTTATTTATTTTATTAGTGTTTAACGACACTTTAATAGCCAAATGCATATCGGTCGGTGACAGTTTTACGGGTGGAGGAACCCGGACAGACCCACCGAGCAACGACGAGCAGCTGCCAGCTACCAACATCGTAACTCCGCACTGCAGCACAGGCAGGGTTAGACTGGTTGAACATTTGCACACCAGCAATGTGCAGTACGCCTTACTACACGACGTAATCGTGCCCCCATAAGGACAATCGGAGGTAAGTGCCTAGCCCAACGACACAACGCGACCGGGAATCCGAATCGATCGCTCAGACGGTCACCCATCCAGGGACTAATTATTCATTGATAACTACAGTTTTTGATATCAGTATTTGTGTAGGCCTCAGGTACAACAGATTATCGGATTCTCTTGTGCAGACCTTTCCTGTAAATGATGGGGATCCCCCAGGTGTAGTACAGCTAACAATAAGTGGAAACCTACATACGCTATCAGCGCCTTTTTTGCGTGATCTTTTCGCCACTTTGTGATTTGAATATCGCGATATTCTTACAACAAAAACGCGTGAGTAGGTCGTTTTGCCAACCAAAAACGTCAGTCGATCGTAATTCGCCCACCGAACTCGCTGATGTCACGCTCCTCGCAACACATATTAACATCCAAAATGCCGTGTGTGCCTGTGACACAATAGTTCTACAATTTACGAGGCAGTGTTGAACGTTGAACGTTAAAATGTGAGGAAAACGTGCACCACAGTGATTTTTCATGCTATCATTTTCGAACGATGATTGTGAAAATATCGTGTCTCGATAGCGTTCGCCTTGTTATTTACAACATGACATCTCTAAAATATCGCGCTTATGATATAGGAGTATCGCCATATTAAGGCACACATATGGCGTTATTATCAAAACAGTATCGCCTATCGGTACACATTGTTATAGGTGTACCGTACATCTTTCCAATACATTTGATCAAGAGCCAGGGAAGCCGGAAGCACTTGAAGGCAGGGAGAGGGTCATACCTCGAAAATGAAAATTTACTCTCACTAGCAGCCCTGCCAGTGCGAGCAGTCCGCCATGACATGCCGAAACATGCCTGTCTCGAAGGCGAAGAGTTTGAAAGGAGGTGTCTCCTCTTCTCCTCCTTCTCCTCACCTCTTCCCCGACTCCCCATTAAATCTTGAAAGCTCCTCGAATGGATTTGGGCTATCATTGAAAACAACTGCCTGGCGAACCTGGGAAGGGCATAGTCTGCCCCCTCTCATCCTGTGGTTCAAAGGCTGAGATGGCAGCTGCCCTTTTTGCCTCCGTGCTTCCGGTGTGCTTGTCAAGAGCTGACACTTCAAACTGAGAAAAGTAATTCTTATATTAGTTTTGCAGATTATAAAGCTTTATTTGTTCTTTTGATAAAGACAATGTGTGAGTGTTGTTGCGTTATGGATGGTACAGTTAGGTACTGCGCGGTGTGATGCAATGA
Organism: Pictodentalium vernedei; assembly: GCA_031216915.1. NCBI lineage: Eukaryota > Metazoa > Mollusca > Scaphopoda > Dentaliida > Dentaliidae > Pictodentalium > Pictodentalium vernedei. The sequence goes on along the minus strand of CM062296.1, from coordinate 87,293,852 downwards.
ATCCAAAATAACACCAATGGTTTTATTCCGTCCTGTAAGTCAATGATTAAGGGTAACTGTAATTTTTGTTCGAGCAGGAGAGAAAGTGGTGGCTGTTGGTTAACCCTTTACCCAACGTAACGTCCAAATACGACCAGCGCTATTCACAAAAGTCGCCAATTAATTTTCATTATTTTTCTTTTTTTATCTCAAAAACGTTGGTTATGACCGCTCTTTGGAACGAGCTCGTCGAGCTCGTTCCAATGAGGGGTCATAACCTATGTTTTTGAAACAAAAAAAAATGAAAAAAGGTTTGTTATTCAAAAATTGTGTTTGCAAGTGTCGTCTGCTTTTCATGTTAGGAAAAGGGTTCACTAAATTACTCCATAATCTGATTACTTCGAATAAAATGCTTATGGTATGGAAACACATTGCGTAATAACTAGAATGTTTAGTGCGTGTTTCTGTTGTCATTAGCGGTGTGTTTTACCACAGAACACCCAGCGCCGATAACGCCCATTCCCGTCCTCTCAGGTTGTTATATGGATGAGATGAGGCACTAATGTCCAGACTGGACATAGAAGTGTGATTGGTTGTTTCGGTTACTTTCGTGTTTAAAATAAAGTGGTGTGGAGATAGTTTGGTGTAAAATAGACATACTTTGAAATAAAGAAAAATGAGAAAGACAAGTTCCTGGAAACAAATTATTGGTAAAGAACAATGCAAATAGCAGGTGGACAAATCGATTTTTGATCAAGTTACAATTTCATTTTGAATACTGAAAGCATGGCACATTCACCAAAAAACATTGTAATCTGTGATTAGTTCTTTTCCGATGAAATGCACTGGGAAGTTCTGTTGATCTTATGGTTTGTTATATAAAAAGTCGAGTTCACCACTTTGTTATACAACGTGATGAATTGAATTAACATGCCATAGATCATTGTATTCTTTCTTCCTCCAGTCACGGGTGAGTGCACCAACAAGAATGGCGATAGCAGAACAGAGAAGAATAACCGAAGTTTAAGGTTTTATAAAAATTGTAACCAGGGATGATAGGAAGAAGGTGTGACGCAGATATGCAGGGAAGATGATCTGATTCGAATGTAATATATATAAGTTATTGCCACCATGTGGGTCCGAGATGGTGTATTTGAATCGGGACGCCGTTTCTGGTCGTATATCGACAAGTTCGTTAGGACAAGTCGAAATATTTCACAGAGGCGAGATGAAGCCTTTTTTGATCAACTGTTGGTGTCTGAAACTATGTTACCAATGCCTTGAATGGGTTTGAACACTGGTACGCTTCTGTCATAGCAAGCAGTGGTATGGCCCTTAATTAATTAATTCTTGCCGTTTTACAAATCATTAGCGCGATCACATGAACAAATATCAGTGGATTTGACTTTTTATAATGGCACACCTTACAGGTGCGAAAACTCGACACCGCGATGTGTGAGCCTTGTTTTATTCATACGGCATGCCGGTTTATTCCCACTAGACCATTTCCCTCTAGACCAATTGCCACGAGGCCAATTCCCAGAAGACTAATTCCCCTTAGACCAACTGATGTGTTCTACTTTTAAAATAATTCTATATCAATTATTTGATATATTTATAAATGTATTTAATGTTATTGATATTCAAGCCTGAAAATAAGCAGTGTGTCATTTGCTGAATGAGGTCCCCAGAGTGTGAATTTGCTGATGCTATCCCATACAGCGGGCCAATTTATCCTCTGGGTACCTCTTTATGTTTATGTTTGAGACCTTGATTCAGGTTGAGGTTCACAGGGGGTAAATTTAGTGATGCTACCCTGCTGTGCAGGGTAGCATCACGAAATTCACCCTCTGGAGACCTCATTTTTCAAATGATAGTCTGCTTATTTTCTGGCTTGTTGATATTTTATAGATGTTGGGCAGATTTTCCATAACAATTGTTATAGTAATCACACACTTTCAAAGGCTGTGATTCTTTTTAGTGTTTTGTGGTAAATAGATGTTCAGCTGATTTCCAAAACGAAACAAACACAATCCTTTGTGTGTATTGATGTTATAAATCTTTATTTTTTGTAAAATGTTATATGTACTGAGCTATGCTGAAATGTTATAAACCTATATTTTTTGTATGTTATGCATATAAATATTTTTTTTATCCAATAAAGTGCTTATCAGTAAATAAATGTTTTCTTAATTGTTCTTAATCAACCCTTAATCAAAGCACTATGTAGTTGATCTAAGCGGAATTGGTCCTTTGGGAATTAGCCCAAAGGGAATTGGCCTAAAGAAAATTGGTCTAAAGGGAATTGGTCTAGTGGAAAGACACCGGCTGGACATCCATCTCAAACTCACTTTCTAAGGCCACTTAAATATTTACAGATACAATAAGAGATCTGGTACCAACTAAGTGATCGAGAGGAAAAAAATAACACTTCTTGAGTTCTGAATTCTTTTGACCCTTTACCTAACAAAGCGATCAAAAGCGCTAGTAAATTGAAGAAAATAAGACTACCACAGACCCAACTATCTTACAAAAGGCTCGATAAAACCAAACAAATCTGGATACCATTAGAACAGGCTCGTCGAGCCGGTTATAATGCTATCTATATTTTTAGGCTTTTCTTGAAAAATTGTGAGAATGTTTCTCTAGAGACGTGAAATTTAATTTATTTTTTAAAAAAGCTGTTTAGTACGGAAGCGTTGAGGCGCCAGTTGAGTTCAAGATAGCTAACCTGCACGTGCAAGATAGTAACTTGCACGTGCAAGATAGCTAACCTGCACGTGCAAGATAGTAACCTGCAGGTGCAAGATAGCTAACCTGCACGTGCAAGATAGCTAACTTGCAGGTGCAAGATAGCTATCCTGCACGTGCAAGATAGCTAACCTGCACGTGCAAGATAGCTAACCTGCACGTGCAAGATAGTAACTTGCAGGTGCAAGATAGCTAACCTGCACGTGCAAGATAGTAACTTGCAGGTGCAAGATAGCTAACTTGCACGTGCAAGATAGAAATAATACTCAACTGGCGCCTCAACGCTTCCGAAGTTTAGGTAAATGGTAAAATAACAAAGCTTTTATCATCTACTAATATTAAGCACTTTGCCTGGCACTGTGCAGAGTGACAGCAAAATTGGTTTCAAAATCGGGGAATACTTTTTTTTCATTCAAAACTTTAATATTTGTCTGTCTGAGGCTTGCCGCTTATGGCCCGCGTTTCGCCGACATCGGATTCTCATAAACAATATGTTTAGAGTGTTTCTGATGCATACACGAATTACAAAGTTAAATTAACATTAGATGAGTTATTTATATATTTACAACACTCTCAACAATCAGTGTTACATCGCGACGAGCAGGTTTCGACTGGAAAGACGCCGATGTACCAGGAGGAAACCACTGACTAAGGCAAGTGACAAGCGCGATTAGCAGCGACCGAGGGCATGTATACCATTGACGTGCAATTGTTTCGCCTTCTATAACTTTGATAAAAGGCCAGAACCATTATGAGCAGTTACTTGCATATTAGTAAACTGAACAAAGCAGATTGAATTTACAAACATTAACTAACATTAGTCATGCAGCGTTATAGCCAACCATTTATCCAAGTACATTAGCTAAGTAGAGACAAAATACTCCAATTATCTCAAAGGTACGTGACAGAGGTAATACGTTATTGGTGAACTCTTTTGCTGCTTTTATCTCGGTAGAATTATTTTTTAGTAATTACATTTTTTGTTTGTTGCATAATGAGGAATATCATTTTGCCTTTGTCATCTAAAATTAGTTTTCAGTAATTGTACATCGTGTAAGTTGAATGATGAGATAGGTCGATTGATACTGCGATAGCACCTATTATTATATAACTACTACGAATATCCGCATCTGTACCACAATGGTTTGTCCATTAACCCTTTGAACGCTAGTGGTATCTTCCTTGCCAGTTCAGTAAAAGAACTTGGAAGAGTCCATATTCATAATTTGGAGTAGACCTATCAATATTTTCAACGTGCAGCCTTGGGCTGCACGTTGAAAATAATGATGGTCTACCCCACACATTCACCGATCAGCCATCCTTTTTAATGCCGGTTGACGTATCATGTTCCTGGCCGGAAAAGAGGCCGCTAGGATTAAAAATGAACCAAAGCCAACTGGGTTAATTCTGGTTCGTCAGAAAACGATAATCTCAACTATGAATCCCTATCATGCCTGTTTCTCAAGTCTCTGACGTTCGGTGATTTTCGAAGCCACCATTTTACACGCAATCAACACTAGAGCGCCTTGGCAATGACTATTCGCACAAACATCCGTTTTTCTGTTTAAATTTGGGGTGTCTTATTCAATTTGAAAAGATCCGCTGTCGTATAACAAAAGGTGAATGTGGACTGCATTTTCACATTGAATAAATTCTATATACTCTGAAATCAGTCGGGTTGAAAAACAACTCAAACGAGCGGGGTTGAGTGAATATGAAACAAACTGGGTTCCTATTCACTCAGCCCAGTTGACTTCGGTTCATTTTTAACCCAACTGATTTTAGAGTAGTGGTGAAAATGTAGGGGTGGGGTATGTAATTTGTTATTCTTTCAAATTCTTTAGAATTAAAGATAAAGTTCTCATTCACTAGCTATGATATTGTGTCTCCTGTAGTACATGGATATGTCAGTTATCCGTCGGTTGCCCTGTAATGTCACAAGAGATCAAAAGATCACAAATATAGTATGTTTTTTGAAATTTGATTTTACTGAAATATACTATAAAATGTTTGTTTTGTTCGGGGTTTTATTATTAACTTTATGTACTTGCAGTCCTCTGTGATAGTAATATTCAGAACAAATAGTCTTTCTGCAATAACATTTCTTACAAACATATCAAGTTTCAGGGCAATCCTCTAAATCATGGCGATCGAATTATTAAAAATACACTGATTGCACATTATAATTTTTGTTTTACATACAAAAGGCATATATTGTGACTACATTATGTAATTTGTATAGAGATATTTGGAACTGTCAGTATTCTAAAAAATAAAATGTTTTTCTACCCTAACCTTTTGCAGTGAATTTTACTTGCATTAATGAATATGCGACATCGATGCGAATTCTATTTTGCATGTCAATCATAAAACAGGAAGTTTCAAAATATATGGTTGAAGTCGAAACTATTAAAGTGCTTATTTTCATCGTATAGTCCTTATTTCAAATCACAAATTACAATTATTTGGAGGATCACGGCAGACTGACTTTTCAGCACACCCTACAGTTAAAACTAGAAGTCCTGTCACGAACTGTGCGCTTATCTTGGCTTAATAGCGCGTAGGAATTGCGCGCAATTGCCATATCGAATGCCACCCAAAGCATGGCAGGTTCTCCTTGTTACCCATAGCAAACACAAGCAATGTTCCTGTCAATGGACCTCCGGGTTACCCGGAGGTCCATTGGCTGAAACTTTGCTTGTGCACAGGCCGTATGTGCAGAATTTGATAGCCATACCATCATCGTAACGCGTGGATTAACGCGCAAATCGACGTGCTACTTGTGAGCATTTCAGGACAGGACTTCTGGTTTTAACTGTATAAAGGAACACGCATTTTCATAACAAATATGAGCAGCATGGTTCCATCTTGCATCAATAATATGCTATGTGCCTCATGCCTGGACGGATTACGGGTGGTGTGAGAACATCGGTTAGCAACTAACGATACTCATTCTGATGCATAGTCGAAAGAGATGTTCCCTTAAGATCAAGCCACCAGTGAATAAGAAGGGATACATATATATAGAGAACTTCACTGGATGGGAAGTGAAGGATATGTTACTTAAAACTAATGATACGAACAACTTGCGTGCTAAATCAAAAACTGACAAGATAAAACAACGTATAAGATCAATAACGTGAGTACCCAGCCTTTCTAGGATACTAACCTGACTTGTGTTTGTGCTTATTGAACCGACAACCTTTTGAACTAAAGGACAATGCGTTTACCAATAACTAATCGCCCCTGCCCCTTCCGTTCCCAAGAAAGTGTACGTTTATAAATTAGGCTCGTAATGTATCGGTCATTGATTCACAGGCAAAACGAGTGGAACGATCAAGTTTGGGGTTTTCTTCCATTGATTTGTTGCCTGTGTGTAAAACAGGTCCTATTTGTGTAGAACCAGTTCGTTTCAGTTTTGTTTAAACATTGTGTGCCTTGTTTCAAAGTTAATTTAAGGTGAGGGCAATTCAAGGGAGCATTGAGCTCGCTCTTCTGGACATACCCGAAGCAACCCTTGTGTGAGTTTAAAGAGTTATGCAATTTATTTGTTCACTCGCGATAATCGTGTAGTTTAAGGTCATCTTCGGCATTTATTCCTGTGATTTTATTTAATCATTTGGGCGAGAAAGTGTTAGAGTTTTTCAATGTACTGTGATTGCAGAGGCGGAAGGATAATTTCGGTCGGATCGCGACTAAGTCCTGCCTGCTTCCCTCTCCGCAACACTGTGGAATCCCATCCACCCAAAACAACATATTGAGTATGAGATGCTATATTTGTTTGCCTTCCTTCAGATCTAGTGTCGGACCATAATCTTGACTGCCTTGCCATAACAGAAACATGGTTATACCAAGATGATCATTCTACAATTGGTGAAATGACACCCATTGGTTTTTCGTTCCAGCACTTTCCTCGGGAATCAAGGGGTGGTGGAGTTGGACTGTTGTTCAAAAACAACATAAAAGTAAATGTAAAGTCAAAACAAAACAACTATATAACATTTGAATATCTTGAAGCTGCTTTATCCATTGATGGGAAATCTCCCTTTTGATTGTTTATCGACTCCTCCCTAGTAAAAAGAGAAAAATCACAAGTGCTATGTTCTTTGATGAATTTGAACCACTACTAAATAGATACTGTGCTGAAGCTGGCCGTATACTTATTGTTGGCGACTTAAATTTCCATCTAGACATACCTTCCGATCCTGATACACGTCGTTTCATAGAGTTGTTGGATTCACTGGACTTGATTCAGCATGTTCATGAACCAACACATAATAGAGGACATACTCTGGACCCCATTATCTTTCAACGATATAAGAGCCTTGTCAAGGATGTTCATGTTCATGATCCACCTCTTTCTGATCATTTCCTTGTGATTAGCAAACTGCATGTTAAAAAACCTGTTGCAGTCAAGGAAAAAGTACTACTGTTCCGCAAACTGAAGAATATAAATATTGAGAATTTCATGCTCAGGATTTCTGAAACTTTTGTAAAAGCTGAAATCGATAAAAACAATTTGCCGTTAGATGATATGGTTGACACCTATAATTGTAATTTAGAAAGCTTATTGGATGATGCTGCCCCTTTACTTTCAAAGTCTATCTCAGCAAATGCTGCCCGACCCTGGATGAACGATGATATTGTTGCATCCAAGCAAAAGCGGCGTAGGCTAGAAAGGCAATGGCGACGTACCAAATTAACAATACATCGTGAAATGTTTATTGCCCAGTGTAAAGTTGTGAAGCATCGCATAATATTCTCTAAGAAACAGTTTCTATGTAGTAAAGTTGAAGCTTGCAAATCTGACCAAAAGCAACTTTTTAAAATTTTACAGTCTATGGAAACAAGGCATAAACCTAAATTCTCAGTTGAGCTCTCAAATGCTACAATTGCTCACAAATTCTCGGACTTTTTTGTTTCTAAAATTGAGAAAATAAGGAACCTACTTGATGAAACGCAAGCTATAAGCGTGAATTCCTCTCCCAGCACATCATCCAATATGTCTGGAAGTCTGTTGAAATTTGAAACAGTGCCGAAGGGTACTGTTGAAAAAATCATCATGACCTCGCCAAGCAAGAGTTGTGCGCTGGATCCAATACCCACTTCGTTGTTAAAATCATGTCTACCTGCTCTCATTGATTCCATCACAAAAATTGTTAATGAGTCCGTATCAAATGGTTATGAGCCCCCATGTCTCAAGACAGCTCTAGTTACACCTCTTCTCAAAAAAGCTTCATTAGATCCTTGTGAACTGAAAAATTATCGACCTGTTTCTAACCTGCCATTTATATCCAACGTTATTGAGAAGGTAATAGCTCAACAGCTAAGGGTGTTTTTAGATGACCACCAACTAATGGAACCTAAGCAGTCAGCATATCGTCCAGGACACTCTACTGAGTCAGCTCTATTTAGTGTCCAAAATGATATTCTTCAATACATTGACCATCGAAAAGCAGTTGTGTTAATTTTGTTAGATCTCTCAGCTGCATTCGACACCATTGACCATACGATTCTATCCGATAGGCTCGCTCAATTAGGTATTGGTGAGTCAGCACTGAGATGGTTCCAGTCATACATATCAGATAGGTCTCAATGTGTTACCATTGATGGCACTCGGTTGGAACTTGTGCCACTCAGATTCGGGGTACCTCAAGGATCGGTCCTAGGCCCCATTCTTTTCACACTTTACATGCAGCCCCTGGGGGAAATTATACGCTCCCATTGTATAAATTATCACTTCTATGCCGACGATTCACAGATCTACACAGACATTGACCCGACAGATAGTTTGGACATAGAAACTAAATTTCAAATTTTGGATCGTTGTATCATTGACATTAGGAAATTTATGCTGGTAAACAAATTAAAATTGAATGACGAGAAAACAGAACTCATAGTGTTTACATCTAGGTATAGACCCGCCCCAGATACACTACCCTGCCATAAAGTAGGCGACAAGGTAATAAACCCATCTACAACTGTTAGGAACCTTGGCGTTTATTTTGACAATCATTTGACCATGGCGCCTCATATTTCAAAAATCTGTCAGTCAGCTAATTTACATATTCGAAAAATTGGTCGAGCGAGGAAAATCTTAACGAAAAATGCCTCAGAATGTCTTGTGCATGCATTTATATCATCACGACTCGATTACTGCAACTCACTCCTCTATGGTATTACCAGTAAACAGATTAACAGATTACAAGTCATACAAAATACGGCAGCTCGCATCGTTACTTTAACAAAGAAAAGGGACCACATTTCTCACAAATTAAAAACATTACACTGGCTCCCCATTAAGGCTAGAATAGAGTTTAAAATTCTCCTTTTCACTTACAAATCATGCCTGAATCAAGCTCCAGAGTATATTTCCAAGCTAGTTGAAACTTACAGACCCAAACACCTCCTTCGTTCAGCAGGTCAATCCCTTTTGAAGGAAAAATCGTATACTTTGTCAACATACGGAGGCCGTTGTTACAGCATTAGTGGCCCTAAACTTTTTAACAGCTTACCTGAATCCGTCAAGTCTGCCCCTTCCATTAACTCCTTCAAATCCAAATTGAAAACATTACTTTTTGAAAAATATTTTTAAAAGAACACATGGGGGAAGGACTGTACACTTAAATTTTTATTCCTACTAATATCTTTGTAAAGCGCCTTGGAACTCTTTCAAAATTGTGATACGTGCGCTATATAAGTGTATATATTATTATTATTATTTTATTATAGCCAGGCTTGAATTCTCAATAATTTATTCACAGAGCTCGAGAGGCTAACCCGAACATTTGTCCTTGTTTCGTGAGGTGAATCGATGGGCCCAGTGCGTCTGTTCCCGCAGTTGTGCTTATGCGGTGCGAACGGGAGAGGCACACGTAGTTCGAGTAAACATTAGCATCTCAAAAATTACCAGGGCGCACATAAGAGGACCTCGATGGAGCATTTATTTCTCTCATGGCTTTTCGAGAATCAATGTGGGACCTGCTGTCACCAATAGAAAAAACATAAATGTGCCGATACGTACGATGCGTGGAGAATAATAGAACCATCAGTTGATCTGAGTTGTCAGATTCCGAAGGATTTGCGATACCTGATCAGCAAGATCAACCAAGACGCCATAGGCGTCTAGTTTGACCTGGCGGGCCTGTTGTCGTTAATAACGACACCGAACATGACAGCCCACATTTTGTTATATGACAGATGATCATTGTTGTTTCTTTATTGGGATTAACGACACTTTCAACAACAATGGTCACGTCGTGTCGACAGGAAATCTAATCATTAACCCTTTACCTAACATGAAAAACGGACGACGCTTGGAAATAAAATTCTTGAATAACTATTTTTTTTCATTTTTTGTCTCAAAAAAAAATAGTTTATGATCCCTCTTTGGAACGAGCTCGTCGCGATCGTTCCAAAGATGTTTCATAACCTATGTTTTTGTGACGAAAAAAATGAAAAAAATAATGAAAATTATTTGGCGATTTTTGTGAATAGCGCTAACCGGTTTTGGCCATTACGCGTTAGGTAAAGGGTTAACAATTCAATACAGCTCCTGAAGTGTAAACACATAAGAATACCTGCTGGAGATTTCAGAACCATGTCATTCAAGTTTTTATTTCACGGTCGTAAAATTGTCGCTTCGAAAATTTCCGAACCTCAGTGATGTCACGCGGGGTACGTTTGAGACAAGCATGATGCGGATTTGGAAAAAAAGTGAGACTCTCGTTTTCTGATGGGTCAACAACTGATGGACAAACTACGATACTGTCGGGACATTCCTGTTAGTCATAAAATAAAACTTTTCATAGTCTGGTAGAACAGAAATATAATTTTGGGATGGTAACTCATTATAAATCCCCATATGTACGTGTAAAACTGCAGTACAAATGGGAAACAGCTTTACGAATTATGAGTAATGTGAAGGGCGGCGTGTAAAATCTCTGAAATATTTATGCATGGATAAACATTATTGCAGCTTTTTGCCCATCTACAACTGTCGCCAAATGAATGTATAAATAAAATGACTCTTTTTGACACCATGTTAACTTTGCAGGCGTATCCACGAGTAAATAACGAACAGGAACTATACTGAAAGGTAAGTTTATACCCACGATTAATTCTTGCTGTTTACCTTACACGAGGTGGACACTTGCAAATAAATTTTTTCATAACCAAACATTCTCACCTTTGCCTCAAAAACGTAGCTTCTGACTTTCTGACTCAGCATTGGAACGATCTTAATGATGTTTAAAAAAAGAAGAAAAACAACTTTTGTGCTGTGATTTTTAATAACGTTAAATGGGTGAATGGATCGCAAACCGGTCGTAACACAACTCCTCTAATGGCCAGAGAATCCAAAAACAGAATTGTGAGAAATCAAGGATGAATAGAGAAAATGGATGAAATTAGCAACAGATGCTCACAGTTCTTGTATTTCTTTTTTTAATGCGTTGTTGGGAGGAAAGAGGACAGAAAAATTCGATCGGATCGCAATCCGGTCGATACACAACTCCACTAATGGCTCGAGAATTCAAAAACAAATTTTGGAAATTCAAGGACGAATCGAGAAAAATAAACGAAAATCGCAACTGAGACTCAAGGTACTTGTATTTCTTTTTCAAATGCGTTTTAGGGAGGTACGCGGACAGAAAACCTGGGTCGCGATTCGACCAAAATTCTCTGTCACTTTTAGTGATCGGTACTAGATGTCTATAGCCATGATTTGTAAACTCCTTACTAATTTATTTTGATTAAAATTTATTTGGCTAAATGGACGATAAGCCGTCCTTCCTCCGCGCCTCGAATCTCAAATCTAATGTCGACTCAACTCAGGCAGAGGAATTTGATTCCAACTGAATCGAATCTCATGCTGCTTCAGTTTGTAAATATTGAACCTTCTCACACCCCAAAATATAAACGTCAACGCGTCAATGCACTGTCAGCCATTGTCCAAAAGAGGGACAAAAGTATCATGTTCAAAACATTAATCTGGGCATAGGTGTCTACCTGCCAGTTTGAGCAAGTCAATCAAAAAGTGTATTATCTGAGGACACCTATTCCCAATCTTTACAGTACAAAATTTTACATCGTGTATTTTTCACTAGATCAAAACTATTTACACGCAGGCTTGGCGAAACAGAGCTTTGCTCCTTTTGTGGGACTGTGAGGGAAGCCCTGACCCTGTCCCTTCTCAAAATAAAATATTTTACTGTTACTTATGGAAAAAGATAATATAAAATTTCATATTTTATTTATCCTTGACTGTAATCAGAAAAACAGACATTACTTCCAAGTATTCGGAAACTTTCAATACATGTATTAGTAATTCAAAAAAATATTTTTATTCATGCAGACAAAAGGATTTAAATATATAATGACAATCTGTTTTGGGGGTACGTTTAGCTTACCAGTCACGTTTGTTAGAGCTGCAGGTTAACCAAAACCGAAACGAAGTTTTTAGATTTTTTAAAAATCCGAAACCGAAACCGTCGACATCCCGTAATCTAAGGTTTTTCGTTTTTTGTTAAATACTTTCTTGCAGCAGAAATTCACAGAATGTAGCCATCCCAGAGTAGTGAGAGTACCCAGACACTGCCAATGGCAGTGTCTGGGTACTCACACTACTCTGGGAAGGCTACATTCTGTGAATTTCCGACATTTCAGTTTAGTGGCCAAGCACAATAAAAGTTCTGTATATTTAGGTAATTATTATATTGGCCTTCCTGATTCTTCATGAATTATAGCTTATTTCGGGCATTCATTGAGTTTCACTCAATTTCACTACTTTTGAATTTTACTTGGCCTCATGAACAAACCGAAAACCGAACCGAACCGAGGTTTTATTCCACCTGAAAAACCAAAACCGAAACCGAACAAGAAATTTAAAAACCTACAGCTCTAACGTTTGTGCGACTTGTAGCTACCCCCCCCCCCCCTCCCCCAAAAGTGATGGAGTCGCGATAAAATATTTTATACAGACGAAGCCATGACCCTTTTAACTTTCGCACACTCACCAACTCCGACAGCCATGGCATCTCGAAAATAGGCAGATTCTAACAAACAAATAAAAGTACACTCAACTGATAAAAATTATGGGATTCAGATTTCATTTCTCCCAATCCAGCGGCAGTTCCTTTAAAGAAATTGAAAATGGAGAAAAAAGATAAGTAAACTCGGTGCAGTGATATTTCGAAAGTTTAGTTCATAAAGCGACCCAAGGGATAAGTGAATTTACATACCAATTCCTTTGTCTTCTCCGGGCTGGTAAGAGACGTGACATACCCGATGGAACAATAGACTACAGTTAAAACTAGAAGTCCTGCCACGAATAGTGCGCTTATCTAGGCTTAATTTTGCGTTGGAATTGCGCGCAATTGTCATATCGAATGGCATCCAAAGCACGACATGTTCTCCTGGTTACTCATCGCAAACACATGCAATGTTTCTGCTAATGGACCTCCGGGTTACCCGCAGGTCCATTGGCTGAAACATTGCTTGTGCACAGGTCATATGTACAGATTTTGATAGCTTTGCTTGGGCCATAACGCGCACATTAACGCGCATATGAACGTGCTATTTGTGCGCATTTCATGACAGGACTCCTAGTTTTAACTGTAGATGTTCACTTGAACACCTGCACTCACTTACCATACCTGGGTCCGTTCGTTCTGTGAATTGGCGTGTAAGTAAGTTACTAACTGAGCTGGAGGTGTTCATGACTTTGAACAACCTGCCAACGTGCTGTAACACCTCGCCGATTCGCGGATCGGTGTCACATGCCGCACGTTGGCAGGTTATTCAAATTGATGAATACCTCCAGTTCAGTTAGTAACTATTACGGGTTGCGGCGAAAACAACTAGAAAATTTTACTTTTGTCGTGCACAAGGGTCACTTTAATACATGACGTCAGTTAATTCATACTTTCTTATACGTGCAAAAAGCATAATGAAATTAACCTTTCGTTTTCATTGTTTTGCTCCCTCTTTGTTTTGTTTTTAATTCATCGATACATTTGTACAATTAAAATAAATGTGTACATTTTTATGATTGCCTGTTTATTGGAGTATAACGACACTTTCAACAATTTTGGTTATATTAAGTACAATTTTACGGCCAGAGAAAGCTAATGTGCCCAAAGAAAACCACCAAACAATGACGAGTAACATGGTACTCGCCTGTTTACTGTACCTGCGTAGACGTTGTCACACATCGTTTTCTACTGAAGGGATACATGCGGCAAGAATGTGTTCTCTGTCAATGTTCTTTGACAGTTCAGCTCATTCTCTTGTTGCGCTGTACAATATGATTCTGTCTTTTTTTCCGATTTACTGCGAAATGTTTCTAAATCGGGAGAAATCATTATGACTCACGATTGTATTACCAACTGAGCATAAAAATATATTTTAATACTCCTCTATTCATTGCAATTATCAGGAAAAATACTTTAACACACATTGCGCTCAACGTGGATACGACAAATATGACAAAGCGTGCATTTATATGTGAGAACGTGTGTACGAATGTTTCATTCACCGAATTCACCGTCCCTTATTCAAAATTACTCACAGAAAAATGAAAAGACAAAAAAAAAAAAATAAACACGTTCTGAGTTGACAGAGTAATCTTTGAGCACACAATAAAAATTAATTAACCCTTTATCTAACATGAAAAACAGATGACACTTGCAAAAGAAATTCTTGAATAACTATTTTTTTTTTCTTTTTGTGTCTCAAAAACATAGGTTATGACCCATTGTTGGAACGAGCTCGACGAGCTCATTCCAACGAGGGGACATAACCTTTGTTTTGAGACAGAAAAATGAAAAAAAATAATGAAAATAAATTGGCGATTTTTGAGAATAGCGCTGGCTGGTTTTGGCCGTTACGTCGGGTAAAGGGTTAAAGTAGAAACATTCTGGTCTTGTGAAATTTATTCAACTACTCAAAACGTTACTAAATTAATGTTTGTTGCGGACATTTTTAACCCTTTGACCCGAGAGGACGGTTTTCCGTCTCAGGAACATGATTCGTCAAAATTGAATTAAGTATTATAGCTGTTAAGTGAATGTATGGAGTGGGCTGATCTCTTAGGCCTTAGGGTTGCACGTTTTACCCCCAGATAATCAATATGCACTACCCCGATTGATGTGATTGTACTGACATGGTAAGTACCATCACGGTTCAAAGGGTTAAGTCTGGTGGGGATATGCCAAATTTATATTTGTATCATCTCTCAGTTACGTCCAGTTAAAATGCAGCAAGCTATTTTCGAACGAGGTTATAACACTTTCGGTCGTCCACTGCTGTTTGATATTTTATTACTTTAAATGTCGAGTTCTGTCAGCTAATCCTTTAAAATCACTTTTGTATCGAAAATTAAAAGCTGTCAGTTAATTAAAGAAATGCCAAAAACGCGGTTATTACACCATTTAATGTTGAATAAACCTTTCTCTTCCAAACCGGATTGGGATGCGATCCGCTGCCAAATGTTCGTGCCGAAACACGGGGATGCACGTATGTGCTCAAATGTATAATTGTTTACACAACCATTGGTGTTGCCCTCGAACGCGGGTTGTGCGACTCAGGCTGTTTTTAATTAATATAAATCGTAGCTGAGCTGCCAAATGATAGCGTAGTTTAATTTACCAACCCAATCTGCGACGCTGATGCTCACATACCACCCAGTCCCAGTTAGTTAGTTTTTTTTTACTGCAAACCATACAAATGTAATTGGAGGATAATCGATAAGTGAATTTGCAAAGCAACATTTCTTAATATACTTTCTCCCTGGTGTGATTGAAACGGCGCGTCAAACCGAAAATTGGTCAAGTTTCTGCGGGGCCTTCAAACTAATGCGACGCCTCTGAGACAGCGTCGCTCTGGGGCTATATGACCGATCTGAAATCTCATACAGGAAAGGTTTTGGTTTGGGACCATGGTTGCCGAAGTTTATTAATTATTTGATTGGGTTGTTCTGATAAGTACTGAATTCCAAGTGATACACTAACCAAGCCTTTTAGTTTAAAGTTGCATATTTTGTTGGTACATTGCATAAACTGCAGATGCGGATGATATGTAAGGTTGTCGGTGGTCTAACATACCCAGTCGGTTAACCCTTTACCAAGCATGAAAAGCAGTCGACGCGTGCAAGTAAAATTACTGAATAACTATTTTGTTTCATTTTTTGCCTCACAATCATAGCTTATAACCCATCAATGGGCGAGCTCGTTCTTCAAAAGCATAGTTTATGAAACTCAATGACACGAGTTCAAAGAGCTCCTTCCAATGAGGACGTCATAAGCTATGTTTTTAGGTAAAAAAAATGAAAATGGAATGGCAATTTTTCTGACTAGCGTCGGCCGGTTTTGGCCGTCATGTTTGGTAAATGGTTAACCGATATGTGGTGAGCATAACATTAAGTAGCCCAGTGTCCAAGAAAAAAGTATGTCACAATTATATTTGGACAGAATCACAAAGCGCCACTTCCGTATTAAAAATTGTTCACACCAAATGTAATCCATAATGATAAGGACACCGACCTGTGCTCCAAAGGTATTGGGCTGGTTGTTAGACACTAAAAGCTCAAACTTAAGTGTCTTTTACAATAAAATTTATAATTCCACCCTTGGGTCCTACACACACGCCCGTTACATATAAAGTTATGTATACATTTTCATGCATGGAAAACAAAACTTGAACTTCTGTTTTTTTACAAGACTCGTAGTTTTCAGAAATAAATTCTGCAAACTATACTCAGAATCACATTCTCACTATTATACACAGCAGTGTTCTACAGAAGAGACATGAAGGCGAGAAAGCCTACTCGGTGTCATTTGCGAATCCGATTTTTTTTAGGTTTTATTTGTCTGAGAATAAAAAAAAGAACCACATATAACTGCAATACGAAATGAGAACACAAAACAACCACATCTAGCTGCAATACCAAGAGGATCATGTGAGGTGACAGATGGGGCGGCGGTCATTTATAAGAGGAAACTGTTGCTAGCCACCCAACATCTTCAATGTAAAACAAATTCACCGTGATATAGGCATACATAATGACAATAATAACAGTTAATAACAGTTATACCACGATTTACTCGTACGTCGCGCTTCATTAGTGTCCCCTTCAGTTAATAATGTACGAACAGTTATCGACTAATCACTGCAGAGCTGGTGATCACTGTTACCCGCATAGACACTGCAACAATTGCACAACCATTTCCTGCGTACTAAGGCGCACTACACATCAAAGGTACAATGCTTACTACCGTTGCTAAATTTATTTTGGGGATGTGTTTTACCCTGTTCGATTGAACGGGGTAGTCCTTTGTGGTATCGATTCATCTGAAAATCATGAGTGTGCACGGTTTGAAGAAATCAATACAGATGTTATAAAATGGAGGTAAGTCTGTTTTCAGAAATGCCCACTGAGTACATGAAAATCTTTTACAAATCGTTTGTTTGCTTGTTTATTTGGGTTTAACGATACTTTCAAAGGCCAGGTCATATCGTGTCGGAAATTTACTAATTACACTGCATGAAGCAGAGAGTTTTGTTTTTCTTCCCCTCTCTACTCATTCTACCTTCTCTTCAGCCCTTTTCAACGCATGTTCACACACAAGCATTAATATCTCGATGTTTATTTGGTATAGTGCAAGGCAATCACTTGTCATCTATGTTTTCCGGCTTTTGGGGGCGTTGTATGTGTCCCTAGTGGCCACAAGTTTTTTACGGTCTTCTATTTAACTGGTCACAGCAAATACCTCTGATCGGTGTGTTTTTAACCCTCCCAAGACTTCAATATGTGTTTTTTTTTCTTACGAACAACCATGATGAACTCAGACATTCGCACAAGTAAGCATCAACGAGATTCCACCATATTACAAGTCCCAGCGGGCACTAATAAGGAACCTAGAGACATTTAAGACCTTATTATATATCTGTTTATTTCCAAATGAAACAAAATACTGCGTTTTGATTGGTTCAGAGGTATGGTGTAACTTGCAATCCACAGTGGCTTTTTACACCGTGTTTAACCACGGTCTAAAAACAGAAATATACAAGAGAGCAAGCTAAAAGGTACACATTTTTAATTATTAATTCTTACCTTCTGCTCGGTTATGTTAGAACAAAAATAAAAATACAGGAAATTTAATATTTATGTGCAACAACATATTACAGATATGGATGTCATTGGAACTGTCTCGCTCCGGGTTCTAAGGGTAGATCACGACTCGTCTTCGACTCGTCGTGATCTGCCCTTAGAACCCAGAGTTCGACTCGGATACATACTCGTCGTGATCTGCCCTTAGAACCTGGAGCTCGACTCGGATACATAGTTTGTACGTCCACATAATGGTAATGGTCTCTATGGAACGAACTTAATTTTTCGTGGAATCTGATTGGGGATTCAACCCTCGAAAATAAGTCTCAATAATTTCTCTTTCTTAACGTGTACATGTAGTTCTGAGGCTTCCTCCATTTTGACATTGACTCGGATTTACTGATCACACTTTTTATTTTAATCAAAAGGACAGTGTCTGTATTTTTTGTCACGTAGTGCGCACTGTTGATCTAATGAACAGAAAAAAGTTACAGAACATCTAAAGATGATGAAAACGCCGTTTTCGTATTTTTGAATGGGTTTCAACAGAGAATAATAGTCCAACGATCACACTGAAAACTGTAAAAGCCAGTTTCAGTATTTTTTATACCACTCTAAAGGAAAATGCCTCTGAAATGATGCGCACAGTGATCATACAAATTCGCTAACATTTCGAAATTTAATTTTTTTATATGAAATTCCATACCCTAAGAATTAACTTCACTGATAGTTTTTAGGAATTAAGGGGAGCGAACTTACCCAATGACTGAATTGTCATCCATGTTACATTTTGTGTTTCTCCCATTGCCTTAATCTACTAATATTTCCATTAATTTTTTAACCCCGATGTAGTGGTTGAACCCCCTAGCATGTAAGGGACGGTGAAGCGAGTTGAGGTTCGAGGGAGCTGAGATGTAAATGAGGATATCGCCATCCTCTTCCAGCAAATTGAGTAAAAATGCATTTGTCACCTGAGAAACGATCTGGGTGATTTTTAGGGCATTAGTGGTCCACTAATGCCCTAAACTAGCCCAGATCGCAAAATATGGCCATAGCCTGTTGTATAATTGAACGTTGACGCCTTGCAGGGGAATTCACTAATCCGACACTGATAAGTAATAAAGTGCGTGAACGCATCAGGTAGTATAATAATGCGGACGCCTTCAACTCTTTTAATACGTTTATAATCATTGTTGTCCAAAAGTGAGGGGGCTAAAGACTCTTCAACTCCCATCCGGTTCTGAGGTCCTTGCATATGTGTAGCCTCTCAGCCATCGTAACGAGTGCTTAATGCTTTCAACTTAGCGTTTATTCGGTTACATGATCTCCTAACCGTGTTTACGCCACGTTTAGAGTACAAGATGGAAATAATATTATAAGTTACACAGTTTGGTAGTGCCCAAATATGGTATATATGGGGGCAGTTAATTCCATATGGTAAAATTTTATCATTTATCAGTCATTGTATAGTATAATTCATTATAAAAAAGGTAGTCGGTAAGATATATTCGTTACACAGTTTGGTAGTGACCTAATATGGTATATATGGGGTCAGTTAATTCCATATTGGGCTCGAGCTTATAGTATCCCAAGACTCTGCGATTATCAATTTCAGGTCGAATCGAATCAATTGAAGACTTCAAATCGTATTGAATGCAGAATCCAATTTAATAGTTTTTCAGACTGTGTATATTGATATTGTATCATCTTCTCCTTCAACGTGTGGCATTTTTTCGAATATTTTCAATCAAATAGTCCACACTACAGTATTGTATTTAACCCTATAACGACCAAAACTGGCCAGCGCTATTCTCAAAACTCGCCAATAAATTTTCCTTATTTGTTCTTTTAAAAAAATATAGCTCGTTCCGATAAGGGGTTAAATCCGATGTTTTTGAGACAGAAAATGAAAAAAAAAATACTTATTCACGAATTTTGTTTGCAAGTGTCGTCCGCTTTTCATGTTAGGTAAAGGGTTAAAGGTGATTTGCATGTTTAGACAAGTCAAAGCTGAATATTCAAGAAACGGAGTGAAAACTGGTTTCGGAAGCGGAAACAGTTAGAACTTCTCTTCTATCTTCAGGTCTTCTATCAGGAGAATTGTTCAAGAATGGTCAGACAGTTAGTGGGAATTTGAGAACATATCTATGATTCGAAAATTTTCCAATTAGTGCGACTCAATTCGAATCAAATAGAATTTAGAAACCCCGCAGGGCTCCAGTGTATCCTCATTTAATGAGGACATTTTAGTGAAAGAAAAAAAATATGATATCGTCCTGTGGCCCATACGTTAAAACTTTTACAATTGTATTTTCTAGAATTGTATTTTCCAGTTATGACGTTAAATGGATTAAAAAGGGGGCGCGGTGGCGTCGCGGTAACCGGTTCTCGTCTGATCACCGAAGTTAAGCAACGTCGGTCGCGGTTAGTAGTTGGATGGGTGACCATTTCAGCGACTGATTCGCACTCCCGCGTTGTGTCCTTGGGCAAGGCACTTAACCCCGATTGCCTGTATGGGGGCACGATTACGCTGTGTACTAAGGCGTACTGCATGTTGATGATGCGCATGTCTTCAACCAATCTAACCCTGCCTCTGCCGCGGTGCAGACTTCAGAATTACGACAGCTGCTCGTCGTTGCTCGGTGGTTCTGTACTCCGGCTTCCGCCACCTGCAAAACTGTCACCAACATGATATGACCCTGGTTGTTAATGTGTCGTTACACCCTAATAAAAAAAATGGATTAAAATGAACCATTAGCATTTTCAAAGATCTGGCAATTTCCCAGTTGGCAAATTGCCATATCTTCTACAATGCTAATGATTTATTTTTGTCCGTTATATTAATACGTAGCAAATACAATTGTAAAAGTATTGGCTCCAGGCTGATTGTAAATATCTCCAATACAGGTACCTCGATCACAGGAATTAAAACCATTTTTCGACAACACTGCATATTCCTCAACAAACTTACAATTGGGCGGGAGAATGGGCATAGGTGCCTCCACCTTCTTGTATTTAAGTCTCTTCATTGTTCCCACAGGAATGATAGATTAGTACATAGGAGTAACATATCATCTTATGTCCCGATACCAACCGCAATACCTTGCAGTGATTGGTCAATGCCCAGTTGATTTTATTTTATGTCGCCGGGTACGCGCACATGTCTACTATCAGCGATTCTAATGTCCACTGTCAAGGAAAGTGTATCGTTGCCAGGAGCACTTGAAATCAACTGAGACAAACACATTAAACTGAAGTAAAATACACACAAAAGTACCGTTGTTACGTACAAAAAGATTAGTTATGTAAACATGGGTAATTATTTATGAAACCGATTAGATTATAAGGTCTTTTTTCATTAATTTACTGTAACATAAACTGAAACGAATTAACGCCTTACCGAACCAACGGCTGCTTTCTAATATTCGCTGTTCACAAACGAAGAGGCTCACGGCGGTATTTTTTTGTTATTTAACCCTTTACCCAACGAATCGGCCGCGTCCGAGCGTAATATGCAAATTCAGCAGTTTAAAAAATATTATTTTTCAAAAAAATTCAACAAAACCAAATCATGTGACCCCTCGTTGGAAAGAGCACGTCGAGGTCGTTCCAGCGAGGAGTCACATGATATGGTTTTGTTGAAATTTTTTGAAAAAGTTGAAAAAATGATATTTAAAATAATAAATTTTGATATCGTCTGCGTTGGGTAAAGGGTTAAGATTACAATGATTTTTTTTTTTTTTCAATTCAATTTTATTTGTGTAAGAACGGGACATATACGTTATTCTGTTTGTTGACAGGGGACATGATCTCACGTTCCCTGCATGAAACATATACTCAATCCCGGCTAACGCCTCGGTTGAATATAAATTTCATGCAGGAAACGTGAGACCATGTTTCCTGTCAACAAACATAATAACTTATAATGTACAGGGTCAGAAGGAGACCCAAACTGTCCTTTCCAATCTCTGATTTACTTGACCCTAATCTGTACAGTCCAAACGAATACTTCGTGCTTGGCGAATAAAACTATTAATAAATGCGCGGAAGCCCGTCAAATTCCACCACCTCCAGAAATTGAATTATCCTCCCTTTTGAATGTGTGCTTTCGTCGATCTAGTTACTTTTTTGCTGAAGATTTTGTTTATGAATGAAATGTCTATTTTTCAACTCTCCTTCAGATGACGAAATACGCAATTCTCGCATTATTGATATCTGGATTATTTCTATCGGTCTGTGGTGGATCGGGTTGGATGTGTGTTACTAATTGTAATAATGAAGACAGCAGCTGCACAAGTAAATGCATCTTGAATAATGAATGTTACAGCAACTGTCAGCAGAAATTGAATGGTTGTCTCCACGCTTGTTCAATGCAAAGCTAGAGGACAGAATGTGAAACAGTGACATGATTTCAACAACCTGCTTCTTCTATTATTCACTATGGATTTGATATACATGTATCACTCTGTATCACTTGGTATTATTGGAGAGGAATTCTCCGTTTCCTTTGATCGCTTTTGACAGTACCAATATATATTTGAACCATCTTTAAAATAATAAATATTCTCTTATCCTGATTTGTTATTTCTTGGTCATTTCAAATAGATTTATTTATTTAGACTCTAACATCAGTTGCGTTAACCCTTTACCTAACCTGAAAAGCAGACGACACTTGCAAAAAAATTCTTGAATAACTATTTTTTTTCATTTTTTGTCTCAAAAACATAGGTTATGACCCCTCGTTGGAACGAGCTCGACGAGCTCGTTCCAACGAGGGGTCATAACCTATGTTTGTGAGACAAATAATGAAAAAATAATGAAAATTAATTGGCGGTTTGGGCCGTTACGGTGGGTAAAGGGTTAAACGTCAACCCAAATCAACTGGGTTGAGTGAATATGAACCCAATTGCGTTCATATTCACTCAACCCAGCTGATTTGGGTTAATTATTAATCCAAATGATTTTAGATGGTATTTATTGGGGGTCTGATGGCACTTTTCACAGGTAGGCCCATCTCGTGTCCGGCAGTTTTAGCGGAAGAGGAAGCCGGTTTACTGGTTATTTAGAATATTGACTCAGATGTAAAAATCAGAAAAGCATCTCAGCAGGGCCATAATGAAAATACCTGATTGGGTGTCGAGGGGGTGGGAGGGGATTATTATAATTCATGATGGGTACAGGTGTGGGATGGGAAAATCTCATCCGAGGGCAAGATATTTCGGCCAGACACGAGGCTTGCCGAGTGTCTGGACCATGTATCTTGCCCTGAGGGTGAGGTTCTCCCATCCTACAGCCGTACCCATCATGGGTTATTTTTCTTTCCCAACATGCAACGATTATGTTAGCCAGAGGTAATCGGGAGTCACGTGCTGATTCAATCAACTCATTTTGTAATCGTTGTTTTGAAAACCTGATGACACCATCGGAAAGAGAATGCACAAGTTTTGTATGTACCAAAGGTATATACCACGAAATCGATTAGGAACGGTGGCAGCTTGAGGGTTGAAGAGTTTTAGGGCATCAAACTTTGATCACACTGCATTCCGATGACGTCAATATGAATTAGTTGGAAGCAAGAAACTGATACTATATGTATAACGTCATAATAACGTTAATGTATAACATCACGTTGGTGAGGTGGGATACATCTGTCTCTCCCTGCTATCTCACCCGGGACACACGTATGTTACACATGCAGTGGGGCGGGGGGGGGGGGGGGGGGATAAACCATTTTTCCCAACTGTGATGGCTTAAGTTCCGTGAGACAAAATATTCCCACTACATCACCAAGCCGTGTAAGCAAAGCGATTTCCGGGTTCATCGCGCTGAGTTCTGTATCAGCCAAGCCAACAAGTTTTGTGAAATATTAAGTTTATATTCGTAGAATCGATGTCACCGTTCGAATTAAACTGAAGGGGCAACCCTAGACGATTTTAAACGATGTGATATCGCAGGTTTAAAACATTGTTTACAGATGTTTCCTTGTTGTTTTGAGTGGCAACAAGGAAACATCTGTTGGACGGAGTTTCTCGGCTTGGGAAATCCCCAACATGGTTACTATTTTCGAATATACTGTAACTTATTTTTTATATACAAAGTGGAAAAATTATACGGATCTTCGTCATTCTGAAGAAACGGTTTATGAACCCCATTCTCATCTAACTGGTGAAATTTGTCCATTTATCGACATACATTTAGTTTCATGCGACTTTTCTCGTTCAACAACGTTCCACCGAAGTTGTTGAATCAGTTGTCACGGCCGCAATGGGGTCCAAAGCTCTTCACTTGCTCTCTTCTCCCATTGTTTACAACGTTCTTTCTTGATGCTTACAGCTCGCGACCTGTGACCTCGCATAGATTAAAATCCATGATGGCAGTTTCGAAATAGGCTTATGCGTGTAGTCACTGAATACTGCAGTTGAAAAAGACAAGGCTTCTTGGAAATGTATTCGTATGCAAACAAAACTTACGTGTTGCAGTCGAAACGCAACTCCGTATTCAAGTGACAAGTAACGTATCTGAACTCTAAATTGGTCATGCTGGGTCCCCAAATAGTGCGAATCGTGAACTACAGTTAAAACTACTAAGTCCTGTCACGAACTGTGTGCTTATCTAGATTTAACTGCACATAGGAATTGCGCGCAATTGACATATCGAATGGAATCCAAAACATGGCAGGTTCTCCTGGTTACTCATAGCAAACACAGGCAATGTTTCTGCCAATGGACCTCCGGGTTAACCGGAGGTCCATTGGCTGAAACATTGCCTGTGCACAGGCCATATGTGCAGACTTTGATAGCCTTAATAGGGTTTCAACGCGTAGACTAACGCACAGATCGACATGCTATTTGTGCGTATTTCATGACAGGACTTATAGTTTTAACTGTGCATACTTTAATTTGTACAGCGGTCTGTGTGTGTGATATGAATCTAAGTACCAAATCTAGTCTTGAAAGAATGTACATAATCCCCTGGCAAGAACGAATCGATGTTCAATACTCGAATCCAGATGAAATGAATATGAATAAGTATTGGATTCGGGTGTCATACCATCTTACCTTTGTGCCTTTCCAAAATCCACACATGAAAAGCGTTTTTGTTTTTCTGTCAACAAGAGACACTCTTTTCAATTATGAGTCCCCCATGGGTTCACCGTGAAGGGGACTTATGGGCTGCTATCCGTCAGTCAGTATGTCAGTCTGTCAATCTGTCGGGCTGTCAGTCTGTCAGTCTGCCCATCTTACCTGTTACCTTCTGTATCTCCGAGATGGTTGAATGTTGGCATTTCAAGTTTCCAACATTACTCAGACATTATAGAAAGATGATGCACGTCAATTTTGACATGTGGCCGACTGGTGGCCATTTTTGTTGGAAATTGCGTGTAATTAGTTTTCTGCCTAGAACCTCTAAACAATCTTTCCGATTTCAATAAGTTTTGGTTTGAAGGTGTAGCAGCATAAGATAATTAACACATCATACAGGTTTTTCACGCGCAGGAATTATGCAAATTAGACGAACTTAAGCTTATTTTCAACCATTTTATATACATTATGTTGGTATGTCCAGTTACCACCTGTATCTCAGGGATAGTTTGGTGCTGTGCTTTCAAACTTCCAACATTCGTCAGACACAATACACAATTTGATGGCACCCCCAATCGTGGGGGACTATTGTCGGATCGCTGGCGATCGGCGTTGCACTTGTTACACTACCTATAAACGTGTAAGACAATTGGTTATTTGAGCAATAAATGTGTACAACATGGTTTTTCAACAACTGTTTCTTCTGTCGTTGATCATAAGAATAAGGGGTGGAGACACACTGACACAGTGTGTCAACCTTGTGTCTTTCTCAGTTTTCAGAACCATGTCAGTAGTATGTCGGAGGGGGGGGGGGGGTCCTATCCTTTCATCGCTTCCTCGTTGAGAACGGTCGATCTTGACCATCCTCACTGTAATCAGGGTCGACATTTTGGTTATGCTTGTGGCGAATGTGTTGTGAAGAGCTTATAGTGATAAACCGCCGTGCTAGTACGCATGCCAAACCCATGTCCTTGGATGACCCGTGTTCCTGATATCCATTCTAATTGCTTGGCCCAGCAATCTTGGATTTTTATGGTAATACGTGATTGATATTGGGTGTTCGACTTAGACGCTTGACCGAGAGGTGTGTTTTTTCGTGTTCTCGAGTATACTCTTGTAGCGTAGAAGGCCTTCATCATGGAAAAGAAACATATACAGTACATGCGCCGTGGGCTGGTCACTTTCCACGGACGCAATAATATTATATTCCAAACACTAATTATAGGAATAATCATCAAAAAAATAATTAATGAAGCACCGGGTACAACCCGGTGCTTCATTAATTAAAATTTTGCTGATGCTGTTTTTAACTCTCTGGTAAACACATGCGTGGACATAACTGCCCACATGTGGATTACGACCAATCCACGGCGACTGCACTGTATTTTGTTATTATAGATTAGGTATTATTGACACAAAAAACACGAACGGAGATTAGAAAGTTGATACAGTGGAAAATGTTTTTGTGTTAACCCTTTACACAACGCAGACGATTTCAAAATTTATTATTTTAAATATAATTTTTTTAATTTTTTAAAAAAATATCAACAGAAACATATCATGTGATCCCTCTTTGGAACGAGCTCGACGAGCTCGTTCCAAAGAGGGGTCACATGATATGGTTTTGTTGAAATGTTTCGAAAAGTAATATTTTTTCAGCTGCTGAATTTGCATATTACGCGGGCGGATGCGGGCGATTCGTTGGGTAAAGGGTTAAGTAAACAACATAACGTTTGATGAAGTAAAAACTGTTATGATGTAACGCGGCTTTCACGTCATCAAACATTATGGATTGGGAGGAGTTTAGCATCCTAGCGTTTGGAATACCTTCACATATAACTGGTGGTTAAATGGTAACTACCCGTTGCAACTAAACAGCTAACCGGTTACAGACATCACTAACCGTTTCAATATTGGATACGAGAAGCTACTGGGTACGATTTGACAAATTTTTTTTCTGCAACTATTGTGTTATCCAACGTTACCTGATATATTACATGCATTGAAATTCGACCTTAGTGAAAGAACGCCATTTAAGAACGCATCATAGTGGTTACTATACATCTGAGTATCGTCACGAGGTGAATGAAATGTTTTGATATAAAACAAGAAGCAAAGAGACCACCAAAGGGAAGAAGTACGAAAGAATGTTATTTTTCTGCAATTTGGAAAAGAAAAGATGAACTGCACAAGGTTATGGCGCGTGATGCAAGACTACTTTTCAGAATGCGTTTGGAAAGCCAAGAGGTCATCAAAGAGATTAATGTGATGGAAAATAAATTTTCGAATAACTGGCGTTTAATAACTGTTTTACGGTTGTATTTTAAAAAACAAAATGTGGAGCTAAAATATTTTGGGCTTTTGTTTTTCATTTCATATAAAAAAAAATGTTCATTAATTTTTGAAAAAAAAAACAAAATAAATGTGCTATTAATTTTGTCATAGGACTGTATATAAGCAAAAGGTTCACATTGGTGTTATTGTCTTCTATGCACGAATAGATATGACTGAAAGTTAGTGCACAAATCATTGTCTGGGATGAGAGCGTCTGCATTTAAATTATGAATTGCTTTTCTCTTCAATGTCAGGAACAACGTGTCCTATTCCCGAGCATGGCGAATGGGAGACGGAACGTTTTCCTTAATTGCTGGGCTTATCTAAAGTGCTTTCAACTGGCTATCCCACCTTCTAGTGCCAAAGATATGAAATGTAATAGTGTGAATGGGGAGGGGGGGGGGGGGGGGGGCAAAATCGTGTGTGAAATGACAGTTGTATTTCCCCCGGAAAAAAATAGGCTACCAAAGAGTGCTTTCGTCGGCTTGTGGACTGACAAATCACTTTTATTTTTTTCGCTCGGCAAAATGATATGTTAACCATTAAAGCAAGAGATTAAAATTTATGATAGTCGTTACTTTATACTCGGCGATCCCAATCGGTCGATTGTGGACAATCGGATGACAACGGCAACGGCTCCTGGAACATGATTCAACCGATTGTTGACAATGATTTTATGATGATTCATTAACTACATTTTATTATCTTCTGCAAAATTTCAATTGTTAATGTAAAGTGATGTCAATAATACCATTCAATAAAGTTGAGAAAGACCCACAATTTGTATTCTTAATCTCTCTAGACGCCCCTTTACGAGATATACAAGTTAAACGACATGTAAAGCTTACAGTTGAACGTACTTGCGGCAATTGCCAGTTCATACCGGAAAAGTAAAGTTTGCACTCCATTGACTCAGGTCGCAGTAAAATTGCCAGTCGCTCACACTTTGGCTGTAAACGTGGCTCTCAGAGCCATGTTTAACGCCCAAATGTGCGCAACTGGTAATGTTCCTTCGATCTCAGTCAAGGAAGTTTATTTCGAGCATCTACTTGTCTTGTAGTGAACAGTATTACAATCGGACTCAGAATCGGCCGATTGTGAGCTTAAATAACCTGTAATCGGTCAGTGACCATTTTTTTGGTAACCGGTTGAAACTACTTTATACACATGTACACTTCTGCGGATGACCCAGCTGTGTTTATACGATCTGAAAAGACTGCCAGGATACATGCAGCCTGGTGGATGTGTTCTTTGGAATGAAAACACTTAGGAGCAACTTATCAATAACAATAAAAAGTGGAAGTCTCCAACTGTATCGGGTCTTAAAGGTTAATAGCATACTCTAAATTGCTGAGCTCATCATAGAATGCTTAGCTTCACATATACTGACTTGCTTTAGTATCTTCATCAGACGTTATGCATCTTGCTAAATTATTTAATTTACGGGTGGTAAGGCCTACAACAGTTAAAAATTAGTTTCTCAGCCCCCCCCCCCCCCGCATAGTCATTTTGGCTGCAGCCGTCTTTTTATAATCAATGCAAACGTAACAAAAATAATAATTAAGTGGTTTATATCTGATATTTTACTCATGTTAATAAAATTCATAAATTTGTCCCTTGAGTGCAACAAGGCTTTGAATTGCTTTAGCATTGCAAAGCCATCTTGCACTCAAGGGCCGCAATTCACCACCACCCAAGCTATCCTGTAGAATATGTAGCCTAAAACATTGAAACAGACCAAGAACATGAACTTTTGATGGCACAGAAAATATTAGAAAAATAAAAAAGAAAATAAAAACACGAAGAAGGACCAAACGCCCGCCCGCCCGATCGCCCGCCCGCCCGACCGACCCCATGCACTTTTACAAAAATGGACAGTTGCATGTCAACTAAACTAATTTGATCTCACAGAATAACTCATTTATAGTTAACCTTCAGCTTCCAGTTTACACACGTTTTCTGAATTTTAAGACCAAATATTACAGATTATGGATACAAGGAACGAGCCATAGCTATTTAGTTCATTTGTTGCTGGAAAAGGTTGTCAAGTAGAGATTTGAACAAATTCCATTGTTTAAAACATTTAATATTTGTCCTTGCCTTCGATAAGGGGGAATAAAAAGGATCTATTTCCATCGTGTCAGCATATTTTCAAATGGAAATATTGCAACAATTATAAGCATTATGCTGAACTACGATTTAAACAATTCCACGCGAATTCTTTAATAATCTTCTCAACGTATTGACCAAGGTTTTGAAGGATGAATTTCCTCTCTAACGAAACAAAAACGAGAGACAAATATGTTAGAAAATATGTCTGGATGACAAATGCCTTCTATCCTCACCCGTTAACAAACTGAAGCTTTATAATCAATAACTCAAAGACTCATCAACACAGGGACGTGGAAACATGGGGGTTGGGGTGTCTCAACCTACATCCAAACTATCAAAAACATCATGTTTCAAAAATAAACAAATTGTACTACGCATGCGCACAGATTTGTTTATCTTTGAAACATGATGTTTTTTAACGTGGTGATGTCGGATATTTTTCAACATTTCTTGAATTTGATGCTGTGTTTGCGTTAAACAATGATGCAGACACGTAAATAAATTATATTTGGGCTGAGTACGACAAGTAGAATGTTGATTATGTGATTTTTGTCTTCGATATGAAGCGCCAACTGAGTCGACCCAAATGCGGCCAGTTTCTTTCAGTTTTAGTCAGATGAAATTTGAACGGGTTGCTCGAAGACTGTGAGGGCCAGGAGGACACCAGATCACAGTCTTACAAAGACTACACCCAAACTAGACCAAAACTGTCAGTAGTTTGAAATGTTAAGATTCAATGCATCAACAGTTGGGAACTAAATTCACTATAGTTGTAGATTTTGGGGTACTTTATAGATTTGACCTTTTCAAACAGTCACTTGGTAATTTTTTAACTGCATTTAATGAAGCTGTCTAATTGCAGTGAATAGTAATCTTCTCGTGTGTTAAACACGGTGTCATCTGTAATGCCAAAGCATTGCAGGCAGTGCCTTGTGGCACCCGAGAGACAATTTCCAACTCCAGAACTCTAAGATCACATATTTCGAACATAAGATCAGAGACGATATTATCAATTTTTTTCAATAGTTTGAAATTCACAGGTAGCAATTGGGAAAATCGCACTCAAGGTGTGTATTTGTGCGGAGTGTGTGAGGGAGGGGGTATAGTTTGAAATTCAGAAGGAGCACACCCCCGAAACAAACTCTTTAGCCACAAATACTAAGTTAAAATAAACAAAACACGAAGAAAACATCGCAGGTT
The DNA here is from genome assembly GCA_031216915.1 of Pictodentalium vernedei. NCBI lineage: Eukaryota > Metazoa > Mollusca > Scaphopoda > Dentaliida > Dentaliidae > Pictodentalium > Pictodentalium vernedei. The sequence continues at coordinate 87,263,285 of CM062296.1, read as the reverse complement.
TTAAATAATGCGATAACTAAATCCAAGAATAGACTGGATCGTACCAGATATTCTAATGTAAACTGACAGGAGAAAACTAATTCCAATAAAATATCTCAACAGATCAATACCTCTTTTTCCACAATAGGCGAAACAGCAGGCAATCAGATCCCTCCAGCAAGAAAAACAATTTAAGTTTTGAAAACGTAACTTTCGTAGTAGTCTTTTTATTACCCTCGCTCACCCTGAAGACATCACCCTCGCTCACCCTAAAGTTTGTGACCACATCTTCTCCCTTCAGATTCAGCAGATAATTTCTGAAATTGTCATTCCTCTATCGCACGTTATAAATCTGTCATGTTTCTAGTGGTACCATTCCAGATGGCAAGAAAACTGCAAAAAATGTTCCAGTGTCAAATCCGATAAATCACACACTTTCAACAAGTACTGCACAATCAGTATATACTCAATTTTATATCCCCTCCTTTTACAAGGCGTGCGTGCATGCGTGCGTGCGCACGTGCGTGCGTGCGTGCGTCTGGCACAGACCTTTCCTACTGAAACGTTCTTTTCTTTTAATATGCCGCAGAAAAATTGTTTTCATTTACTGAACTCTGATGGGTTTCAAACATGACAAAAAATTACATAAAATTGATTTAAACTAAGTGATGAGCTTAGGAACTGGTTAAACTGACTGGCAATAATTGATGTAATTCATTGATGGGCACTAATTTAGTCCTTACAATGATGTTACGCAAGCTTTTGTTTTTCTTATAGGCGATGACAGGTCGAAGATTCAAAGGTTCATATAATTTAGCATTAGTTAAATTGAATTCATCTTTTAACATTTTTGCTCTTTCGATATTCATTCTGTTGTATGTTACAGTGAAAGGAAAGATGGACCTCCTTTCGCATTCTCCCTCTGATATGTTCATACCAAATGGCCAGAGGGTTTGAAGCGAATTGATCCAAAAAGCTTCACGTTTTTTTCTAAATTCACCCGTTTCTTCTAATGTGTCTTTAATTGGTGGTTGTTCAATAAGATGGATTTCGAAACCGTCCAAAGAATGGCCAGGAAGGTTAAAATGTTCCTACTGGAGCATCAGCATTATGTTTTATATCCTGTTTGTGTCTAGTAGCACGTTCTCGGAAAGGATTTTGACTTTGATACTGTTTCCGACAGCGGCTAGATGTGATAAGGTAAATGGTGTTCAATCTTCAGTGTTTCGAAATCAGTAGTTTCAGCTGGACTTTCGAGCTTTTTCAGAGTTTGAGATTTTAAGGTACACAAAAAGCGCAGGGAGTATTCTCTCGATCTGAGGGCGCCAAATAGAGTAGAATACGCTTCATTGAAATTTACCTTATCATTTGAATTGCGGTGGAAACGAATGAGCTGTGATTTGAGGATACCTTTAAATGTGTGTTGAGGATGAAATGATTTTGCGCGCAACAATTGATGTGAATCAGTTGGTTTAAAATATACTTTATAATCTAAATGACCGGATGCCTGAAATTGCTTGCCTTTATACACGGTCACATCGCGAAAATCAACAGAACTTTCACTGATAGTAGCTTTTAATTTAATGTGTGGATCATGATTGCTCAAAATTTCTAAAAATTCATCAAAATCTTCTTTTGAATGTTCCCAAATAATAAAAATGCCATTTAAATACCCGAGATATACGAGAGGATGCTTTGCACATTTGCTTAAGGCATTTTCCTACATAAATGCTTGCAAAATTAGGACTGAATCTTTAGCCCACAGGACAACCCATTATTTGTAGAAAATATTCTCCATTGAATTGAAAGTCATTACCTTTTAAGCTCAGCTCAAAAAGATCCAAAATTTGTTCATCCGGGCGTTTTGCATCCACATATTTTTCAAATGCATTTTTAACTGGTTTAACACCTTTATCAATATCAATGGTCGTACACGTACTGCCGATATCCAAAGTAGCCAGAAATGCACATTTCGATATTTTCAATTTCGAAATTTTTGACAGGAAATCTTGTGTATTTTTTAGATAGCTCGGATGTCTCTTTGCGATAGGTTTCAGGTGATAATCAATTAGTTCTGAAATCGCATGATATTCCGAATTACAATCTGATACAATTGGCCTCCCGAGTGGAGTTACGTCATCCGTCCATGAAGAACGTTCCTTGTGGATCTTTGGAAGGATGTAAATTTGTCTCGTTTAAGCAGTGAGCTGTTAAATATTTCAATTGTTTTTTGGTAATGTGACCTTCGTCGAGGAGAAATTTTAAGATCTTATTGAATTTTTCGACATTACTTGGCCAAATAAGTGAATCTATTTTCTTATAATGTTCAGTATTGCTGAGTTGTCGCATCGCGTCCTTTATATAATTATCCCGAGATAGAACAACTACCGGCCCACCTTTGTCGGCTGGTTTAGTTACTAATTTCTTATTGTTTCGAAGTTTCGCGAGGGCTCTCCGTTCACCAGCTGTTAAATTGTCTTTCTCGGAGAGTGTGTTCATGCTGAACACCTTTTGGATGATTCGTTTGCTAGCCTCAATAATTTCGGGATCTACTTCACCATCTGGAGGTGACCAACCAGATGATTCTGTAAAAGGACGTTTCCGACCGCTGGAGTTTCTTAACCGGTCTGCTAATTGCACTTGCCTTAGAAAATTACAGTTATATGATGGTATATTTATTTGATTACCAGTTTTAGCCTTAGGTGCTGGTACAAAAGTTAAACTGCGATCTAAAAGAGACTTTTCTTGGGTTGTTAGGTCATTGGTCATCGATGCCAGACAGGTTAACCACTTTAGTTCCTAATCCCACATCTGTTAGGCGGTTGTTACCTTTGTCTTTACTTAGTTTAAATCTTGATGGTTCAACAAGTGATCGTACATAATATTGGCGGTTCTCGTGGTCAAATGGATTAAATCCTGAGCAACATCAAACTTCGCGTCATCAATTTTTGGTATAACGTTTATGTCCTTCACTTTCCGAATGGTTTCGTTGATGATGCTCAAGGTTCTCCGCTCAGCCTGAGGGAGTTTTTGCGAAAAGTTTAGTTCAGCGAAATAAATTGTTTGCTGATCTAAACTTGACCCTGAATTCGCTAAGCATATTGCTTAACTACGAGATCGGAATTATCATTCCGAGAATTCTCGCCAATATTTAATAATATTTTTGGGGGTCTGGACTGGCCCCTGTGCCTTTTAAATATAGAGTGAAAATGATTGAATTTGGCACCGGGTTAACACTCCACCTGTATGTCCGGATGTCCGCGTGCGTGCGTGCGTGCGTGCGTGCGTGCATGCGTGCGTGCGTGCGTGCGTGCGTGCGTGCGTGCGTGCGTGCGTGCGTGCGTGCGGGGCGGGGGTATATAGTAATCACTTTGAGTGTTCACCCTTCATTTTGTACGCTCCGTTCTCCTTCCGTTCGTCCGTCCCTTTAATTTCCTGGAAATAAATTTGGTAACCTTACATTTCATACGGAGGATATGGTTGCTTTGGGATCTATACGTCAATGGTCAGTGTCACTTACTATAAATAGATTTTTGTTTTTTGTTCATTAACGTTAGTTTTCTTCAGCATACGAAAGTAGAACTTCATGCACAGGTTGGCTACATGGTGTCGATAATTCATATTTCATTTGGGGCCAACAGGTCAAAGGTCAGTGTCTGTTGACTGCACATAGATTTTTCGTTTCTGTGCATTAACCTATAGCCTAACTTCGCACACCGATTACATATAAGGTGTCGATGACTAATATTGTGCTCTGGGCAATGGGACAATGGTTCAGGCTACTGTTACTGTAGAGTACAGCCGTCGTGGACTAGTCGCAATCCGCACGTGCGTGGAGGCACGGCAGCGCCGTGTACAGAGGCGTACTACACGTCTATAGTTGCTCGCCGTTGCTCGGTGCTGCTCGGGCACTCCGGCTTCCTCCAGCCGTAAACCTCTCCGACCCGAGTTGACCCTTGGTGTCGAAAGTGACGTTAAACCCCAATTAAGAAATCCACACGTTGGCAGCGATGTCCACGTTTGCGTGTACCAGGTAATAAAAATAATCATCGGTAAAATTTTAATTAATGAAGCTCCGGGTGTACCAGGGTCTTCATTAATGAAATATTCGAATGATTATTCTAACAATTAGTGTTTTGAATCCTATATTATTGTGTCCGTGGAAATATTGTCCACCCGTGAAAAGTGAACAGTCCACGATGGCCGTGCGGGAAGTAGAATTTGGTTCTCCGGCAACAACTTTAGTTTCTGTTTGCACACTAAAACTATGATATCAAATACGCATTGTGCCTACATAGGGGCAGGATGACTGAGGCGTACTCCACGTCGATGGTGAACATGTCTTCAACCGTTGTTGTCCTGCTTGAGCGGAACTTGTACATAGTTAGAATGTTGAGGAGCTGACAGTTGATTGTCGATGCTCGGTGGTTCTCTCTGGGTACTCAGATCTGACAGGAATGATAGTCCGTAGGAACCTTAGTCTAATTAGACTAATTTTCCTACGGACTATCATTCCTGTCACACCGGCTTCCTCCACCGGTAAAACTGTCACGGTCACGATTAGCGACTGTGCATAAATATGTGATCATAAACACCAATAAATAAATAAATTCATCCATGAAATTTCGATCCATATATATAATTCGCGCCGCCACCAAATTCCAATTCTATCACAATTCGACCGAGAAAGAGACAGCTTTTTGAGACCACAGTTTTGCATTCAGTTCCGTGTTTTGGGAATGCCCCGCAAAACTCACGAACATGCCTTCACACCGTCATGCTCCTCTTTTCGTTCAGAAACATCACCTGTCTTATTATGGCATCACATTTTCGAATCTAAAAGGTCATATGTTTGTTTCTTTCCCCCATGTATATCACAAAGTTCTTCTAGATATAAAATTTTACGAGATTATGAATTAGCAACTACATGTACAAACTTGCAATGAAGAAATTTGGGCACCTATAACAACCTGTTGTTACCCAAATGCCGTAATACCCCACCTCCGCTTATTCTGCTCCAACTTCAAATACACAAGCATCGCCTTTGCCAAGGTGTTGTCAACAACGCTTATGATTCGACGAGAATCCGATAATCCATTCACACAAAGATTCGCGCAAGAAAATCAGAGAGAATCCATGTTGATTATCGCTGACCGTCTGCTTGAATTCGCGTGGAAAGAATGGAGTCAATTTAGCACTGAACCTTACATAGCACAGAAAATTAACCAATTGTGGCTAGCATAACGTGAAATATTCTGACAAATTTTTAAAAAATATCAAATTATGTTTTAAAAATTTAAAAGCTGTGTAAAAGTATACATTAAGGGTTTATCCATGGTGGCCTCATGGGATCCCGTGACACTCTGCAAGTATGGATTTTCGCAGACATTTTCCAGAGAATCCAAATTGATTCTCCCAGATTTAGATGAAAATAATATAAGCCATGTGTCAAGGTGTGGCTTAGACTTATCAAACCAACGGAAGGTATTCGCGGTAGGTTGCATTAAACTACCTGACAGATGTGATAGTTATGGATGAAATTACGGGTGTACATTCCAATTTTCAAAACAATTTTCAAAAAATAATGATTTTCACAGGTACCAGCCTAACAGATAGCAGCCATTCAGCTGAGACTATTACTGAACTGTTTCAGAACTTATCGCAGGTGTGGAAAAGCAGTAGGCTGTAATTTATTTTTGTAGCATCTTACCAATGCTAGACACACACAGTAAAAATAACAAAGTACTTAGCGTAAACAATGCAATTACAGAAATATGTAAATCAGACAGTAATCTTGTTTACACGGAAGTTTCACCTGTAGTGCTCAACAACAGCGGTATACCAAGCTCTGACTTTTACTTTGATAAAATTTATCTAGGCAATAAAGGGATAGGTAGGCTAGCTTCTCGTGTAAAACAGCTGTTGGGTCTGCCCCAGGCTGTTAAACGCACGACAAGGTCACCCAATCTAAGTCAGAGTCGGTCCACAAACAAAACGGGCGACGAGACCGCTTGCTACACCAGAGGAACGTATTCAATGGGCAGACTGCCACGCCCTCTAATTTGGACAACACGGCAACGCGTTCACACGAGTTATCCAAGGAAAACTATTTGCTGCAAAAGTTTCACATGTTCCTTGAGGAGGTCATAGGTAAAAAATATTAATTCCTTATGTCAAATTGTAACCCGGATCAGTCGAGCCATATACTTTATGCGATGAATTACATGTGTATGAACAATGACCAAAGTGAAATATCGGAATCGATCCGTTTATTGAGCTGTGAATGTCAGTAAACCGATTCAGTTTGGAATTTATTAATTTTGTCCAGGCATGAGTATGCTCGACTGTCTGTCGTTAATAAGTTCCCCCCTTTTTTCCAAAAATCCATAAATGAATAAACGATTGCTCATGGTAGTCTCTTAAAATGTGTTTTTTCTGGAATATCCAGGGATACAGAAACAATGCTGGAGAAAATAAACTAAAGAGTGTAGAATTCCTCAACATTATAAAGGGATATGACATCATTGGCCTGGTGGAGACATGGACCCAACAGGACAGTCCCGTATCAATAGAGGGTTACACCCACTTCTCCGGTACTCTAAGAGCAAAACGGAGGGGTGGGGTGGTTGTTTATGTTAGAAGGTTATTGCCAAAGGGATAACTTGTGCTCCATCTGAAAGCGATGACGTAATCTGGCTAAAACTAGATCGCCATTTCAGTCAGATGGAATATGATACTTATCTCTGTCAGGCATATATCATCCCAGGAACCTCGTCTCTATTTCAACTCGGATCGACATTCGATACCCTGGAAACAATTAGTAATGAAATACAGCAATATATCTCTCGGGTAGAATTATTCTACAGGGAAATTTAAACTGCAGAACAAGAAACGAACCAGGTTTTGCTGTGGACGATGCTAGTACAAATAATTTACCCCTGTATCGAAATTATCATCCGGATAGCTGCATAAAAAGGCAGAGTATGGATACGGGGCGTATCGACACACAGGGACGAAAATTATTAGATTTGTGTATCCAGTCTGGGATAAGACTTCTAAATGGTAGGAAAGTGGGAGACATTTTTGGGGAATTCACATCATACCAATACAATGGCAAATCCACAGTAGATTATGCACTTGTTAGCGACTCACTTCTCCCGTGCGTGTCTCTGTTCAAGGTGGGTGACCTAAAACTGTTATCTGACCACTGGCCAATCTGGTATGTTTTGGATGTGTGTTTTACTGTCGGAACGGAACAGGGTGGAGGAAGTCCATTCCCACTAGATTTATCTAGGATGTAGAAGCAAAGGCGAAATATGTGCATACTTTTCAATCGGCACCTTAAAATAGACACCTTTATGGCTACAACTTTTTCGAATTGTGATGAAGCGTTGAACAAATTTGAAGAGATTCTTCGTAATGTTTCGAAAAATTGTTTGACAGTTAAGCGTCGTCATAACAAAAAAGTCTAAAAAGCGAAAACAACCCAAACCGTGGTATAATTACACCTGTCACGAAATGCGAAAACGCCTTCTCCACCAACACAGTTTATTTAAACAGTTTCACAATAACCCATTCGCGAGAGGTAGATATTACGTACTTAAACATCAGTATCAAAAATTGCTAAAACTTCAGAAAAGTTAGCAGAAAGACGATATTATCGAGAAACTCGATAGTATAGATCACAATAATCCCCTTATGTTCTAGGAGACAGTAAATAAACTACAGGATGGCATAACTGAGAAGGAAGACCTGTCCAATAACATATCACTAAACGCATGATCATTACTTTGCCTTGGGCAATCCTAAACAGACTGATGTATTTGATGACGACTTTCAAGCTGCGAAACTTGAGCGCCTTCAGCAAATGGAACAGTTAGTTTTCCAGTCGCAACCATTTGACTACACAATAACACACGACGAGGTACATGGTGCTATCGCAAAACTGAAAACCGGAACAAGCGAAGAACTTGAGTCATGAAAAACGAGATGATTTAATCAGTTAAACACTTAATCACACCACTCCTAACAAGCTTCTCTGACACCGTGTTGCACAGCGGCACGTAGCCCCGAAGGAGGTCTGAGGGGTTCAATGTCTCTATCCCAAAGCTCGCTAACGCGGATCAGCCCGACCAGTTCCGAGGAATAACTATCACTAGCAGTGTGGGAAAGCTTTTTATTAGCATCTTGATGGAACGGAGGTCAACCTTTCTTTCCAACCAGGGTTCACCTAATAAATATCAAGCGGGGTTTAGGAAGGGTCACAAAACATCCGATCATATTATTGTGATTAAAAATCTTATTCACAAGGCATTCAAGAATATTAAGAAGATATATGCATGCTTTGTTGATTTCAATAAGGCGTTTGACAGAGTTTGGAGAGAGGGATTATTCTTAAAACTTCTCGAAAAAGGGGTCGGCTGTAATTTCTATGAACTAGTTAAATCCGTGTACACGAATGATGCAGCAGGTGTAAAACCAGGAAATACACTATCCGGTGGGTTCTCCAATGCTGTTGGAGTAATACAAGGCAATAACCCCAGTCCACCTTTGTTTAATGTTTTTATAGATGACATTTCATTTACTCTGGCCTCTATAAATAATGATGCCCCTAAAATATTAGAATCTAGTGTTCCATGCCTACAATATGCAGACGAAATAGTTTTATTTTCTCTCACTGCGGCTGGGTTGCAGCGGTATGTAGATTCTCTATCAGACTAATGCGAAAAGTGGAGGCTGACAGTCAACCAGAAGAAAACCAAAGTGATGGTTTTTAATAAAGTTTACGTGTGGGTCACAGAACTTAGAACTTAGAAGTGGTCTCAACTTACACGTAGTCGAGAGCATTAAAAGCTTATTTCAAACTGCAGAAATTGTTTGCGTCCGCATCAAAAGAGAATATCCGTATTAGGGAGAAATTGTTTGATGCATTAGTTAAACCTATTCTTCTGTATGGGTGCGAAGCCTGGGACGATTACTCCTTTAAAACTGAATATAAGCAAGTCGAATCTTTACACATTAAATTTTGCAAAATTATCCTTCAGGTACATTCGAAGTCCTGTAACCGGGTCGTTTTTGGCCGAGTTAGGAAGATTCCCCATGGCTAAAGACATTAAAGCCGCATTTGTTAACAACTGGCATCGAGCTACATTATACCCTACAATGACCTATTGAAAATAGCGTATTCTGAAATGGAAATGGACGGTCATCCATGTACCACTGTTATCGAAACAATACTGTCAGAATGTGGTTATCGGCATGTATGGCTCAACCAAGCCACTGTCCACAGCATTTTATAAAGCATTTAAAACAAAGATTGTGCGATATGGACAGCCAAACGTGGCATAGTGATAATGAAGGGAACAAGAGTACGAAACTAAACTTTTACTGTTCAGTGAAGCAAAACTTTGTCAGGGAAAAGTATAATGATTTCCTTCCCGCAGAACAAAGACAATTCTTAACACGATTTCGGATAGGATCTCATCAATTAGAAATAGAGAGAGGTCGATATCGTAAGCCGGAGCCACTCCCCCATGACAAAAGATATTGCAAACAGTGTAATGTCAATGGAATTGAGGATGGAACGCATGCCCCACTTTCCTGAGCGCAGTTTTTTGGACAGCGGAACCAACTTCACACAATTGCCTGTAACAAATATCCTGGCTTTCAACACCTACAGCCACTTGATAAGATACAGCTTTTTTGTTCACAGATTCGGATCCAGATGTGATATCTGGGCTTGGTGTATATATTACAGATATTACCCTCGGGCGAAACACTTAACGGCAGTTCATTAAAGCCTACACATTTTCTGTTTAGGTACCGTTATTCCAGGCAGTGGAACCCCTCTCCTGCCCGCCATCTCTGATTATGAGAAATTCACGCAACATTACGAAATACCAGCAACAATGTGTACAGTATTACCATGTCTTCACTTGGGCTTTTGATGTCATCATCCATGTAAAACTTTGGTTATTATTCGTGGCATATATATTCAACGACTTGTTTATATATATATATAATGTGCGTGCGTGCGTGCGTGCGTGCGTCAGGGCTCAAAATAAGTGGTTTCGCATCGCTATTTGCTATGGAAAACATGCTAAAAGCTACACAATTTTCAATTATGTATAGCATTTTGCGATACAATATATTCAACTGCAGCCTAATAGGCTGCAGTTGAATATCTTGTGCTGCAAAATGTAAAAATGAAAATTTGCAATGAACTTTGCAAGCTAGTTCACCAATGCTTTACTCCTGATATAAAATTAACTCTCCCGTCTCGCATTAGCAACTTCATATGTAAAATGAATTGTATTGGTTTAAATTCATCCTGCACTGTTTTTCTGCATTTTGCATAAAATACCCAGTCAAAATAACTTTAAGCCCATCAAATTAAGAGATGTTATGCATTTGGAAATATCTAAGTCCATGTAGTTGTTAAAGGCAGTTCAGTTGAAAAACAAAGCTAGTGCTTGGAAGATGTGTTGCAGCTCATTTGAAAAAGCACAGAAAAAAAGATGGACATTATTCTGTCTGCTCAGAAGAGTTTAATACGAAACAGTATGGCAGAACCCCGGTATTGCAGAACTGCTATGCAATTTAAACAAAATGCTATTCATTTATCTGAAATGTGTAGCATTTTGCTACGCATAGAAAAAGAGACATTTTGAGCCCTGGCGTGCGTGCGTGTGTGCATGCTTGCGTGTGTGTGCACATGAGATATATAGAAAATGGGAGAAGCGTGTGGAGAAAATACATAAAAAATTTAAGGTGGTTCGAGTGACTGAGGGTAGCATTATGAATGTATTTTTTGATCATAATAAATAATAAATATATTTAGTATGTTGCTCTCTGTCATTTGTGTAGGATGTGAAGGGCGGGGTGGGGTGGGTTTGGGTGGCTAGGGAAATATTTTTGTTTGTTTGATCTACATGAAAATATATATATTATTCCTAGGTAAGATGTTAGATGAGCTGTATTTTGTATTTTGTATTTTCACATGTTTAAACAGCATCTGTGCCATACCAGATTATGTATATTGGTAATGCAATAAAGTATTCTATTCTATTCTATGCATTCCACGTAATCGTTATCACATACAATTGTGTTGTCATGAACAACGTGTTGCATTTACTTGCTTGAATATTATTTTCCCCTTGATGCACACTGTATTGAAGTGCAGTGCACCATTGATCGCCATGAAACATATGGCACTGTATATTATTCTGAAGCTGCAGTAAAAAAATGAATAACACGCGATTTACTCATCCAACTAAAACAAATTTGTCCAAACAAATAGCTAAATTCCTGAGTGAAAGATATTCAAAGAGTAGTCATTCGACTTCGTAATGGTGATATACCGCGTGTGACTCGACCTCTAAAATTTACCAGGTAGGTTCGGATTGGTCGGTAAGTTCTGGACCAGAACCCCATCCGTGGTATATACTATTTATCATCAAGATTGCGTCAGAGCGCGTTCGCTACATGAAGGCAGGCCAGGCTCTACGCCATAACCACCTTTTAGAGATACCCATTGACATATATGCTTGAGGTACAATGAAGGGTAAAAACACTTTCCAATGGCTTACTCTGAGCTCCGCGAAGCTCTACGGCCGGAGTTGTCTGAAAGAGTACTGGATAGTCCATTTTGCTCGGCTCCGGAGAGGGGCGCCACAAATCCCTGCCGGGGATGTGGAAAGGGTGTTACAAACAGTTTCACGCTATGTCAGGGTTGTGGATATCAGAACGAGAATGTTACGGACTGGTCGCGAAAGCAGCTGCGAAAGCAGCTGCGAAAGCAGCGGGTCATTGAAGAAGAGGTTCTCCGCCTGGCTGTAATAGACCCCCTGTAAATGTCCTATCGGAAATACCCTTATTAAAAGAAATACCCATCCATAACATGACGAGTATGGATGAATACATCGACCAGCTGTTGGCTGAAATGCAAACAACGGAGCCAGTCCAGATTGTTGTGAAAAACATCCTGGATGAAGACATCCCAGAATCAGTGAAGATGAGCTTGCAGAGGCCTCTGCTTCAAGGGAAAAACCGACCTCCCCCTCACCTCGAAAGGCGCGTGAGCACAGGAAGACAAAAATGAAGGCCATTGTTGAGGAGTTTGACTCAATCCCTCCCTCCAAAAAGTTCCAAACAACCAAGGAAGAAGATTTTGGAGTTGTTCGAAACGTAGGGACGACTAAAGATGGATGAGTTAGCCTTCAGACAGACCCCATGGCTGATCAAAAAATACCTTCTGGGCTGGCAGGTGGATGTGCCTGAAAGGCATCCCATTGGCGCAGACTCAAGAGCTTTCTTGGCGGATGTGCGCCCCCAGCTTCGCTGGAAACTCAGGGACATATTCTAGCTCTCAACGGAGTAAAGTTCCAGCTTGCTCTTAAGATCCAGCTTCGCAAAGTCAATCCTGGTGGCAGTGAGGAGATCAGAGACTCTGAGAAACTCATAAACAAGAAGTGGGTTCTGCAAGCTCATGAGATCAAGGAGGCACTAAATAGGGCCTTGCCCAGTATCCAGGAAACGCTCGAAAAATGGACACAAAGAGGCTCAGGCTGTGTAGTCGACTGAGTGCAGACTCTTTGGCTGGACATGGCCCGTTACCAACCCCCGAGAGGGGGCTCCTACATCCCAATACCAGCGGCAGTGGGACACAAGAAGACCGTCATAAACATAAAAACAAGGACGACCAATGCCTGCGTTGGGCTCTTTTCCCGGCAGCAAACGATGTACATAGGCCAACGTGCTATCCAATAAAAAACGGGTTAGATTTCCCAGGGACGAAGTCCCCACACCCATCTCCCAAATTCAGAAGGTCGAAAAACAGAACAACCTGTCCATCAACGTACTAGACAGAGGCAAGGGCGTCGTCATCCACGGACACAAAGATTTAAGACCTGGATGTTTATTTTTAAACCCATCGGCTTTCGCGTCAGTGTTTGAAACCGACTTTCAGGTGTTAAATCTTCTTATACCGTGGTTGTTGCCGGAAATAACTAATAACGGACATTTTTTTATTTATTTATTGGAGTTTAACAACTCTTTTGATAGCCAGGGTCACCTCGTGTTGGATCTTATAATGGACAAACGGTAAATATTTCTTGACGATACGCTGTGTATAGATTTTGAATGAAGTATATAATTTATATGTACCTTGCATGTGGCCTTTGAAAACTAACGAAATTCTCGGATACTTGTCGGAGGTTAGGTATCAGAAAATATTATTGTGCAATAAGTTTAAATGGACATCAGTGCGCCTTCCGTCTTTAAACTGCAAATAAAACATGTTTTCTGCAAACACCTAATACATCACAACGCATGTACTAAATAGAATACCTACACATTTTGAGTAGATATCAAAATTATTGCAGTCACTCAGGAGTTAATTCTGGAAACCACCCAAAACAGTATGTTGCCTCTGTGAAAAGGGCAACAGTAAATGTAGAACGAGAAACGAGAAACATAATAATGTTATCACATGCAGTCAACTTTTAAACCCTTACCCAACTCACATGATATCCACATTTTATTATTTTAATTATCCTTTTTATCAACGTTTTCAGTAAATTTTAACAGAACCATATCATGTAACCCCTTCATTGGAACGAGCTCGACGAGCTCGTTCAAATGAGAGGTTGCATGATATGGTTTTCTTGAAATTTGTTAAAATATACATTTTCTTTCAATTGCTTAATTTGCAAATTACGCGGGCGGATGCGGCTGATTCCTTTGGTCAAGGTCACACACGCACATGATCGGAGTATGTATCGTTTGAAGGACCCGCACTTTGACGACTATATATATTTTTACTGGACTTGCTCTTCTATTTGGGGATAGTATTGATCAGATAATCATAGAAGAACGAAACAATAGATGACCGCCGTCAATCATTGGTTCCTCTCTGGACTTTTCTTTGGTATTTGACTGTTACCGATTTGTTAATAAACGTGTGGCATTATCCCGCTCACCCAGCCTGAGAAATGATTATACCAAACGATTGATTCCTCTATTTATTTAATGCAGAAGTTCAATGGGCTAGGCTAGTTTTTCTCCAACGCAATTGCAGATATAGAGCCAGCGTTTATCCCCAGTATTTTTCAACATTTTTTCAAGTCTAAATGTGGAACACACACCTTCTTTCCAGTCATCGAAAGTACTTTGCAACTCGATACGGTCATTAATCACCACACTAACTGAAACATAATCTACACAACCATATTTACCGCATCCTGCTGCATTTGGTTGTCAACTGAATTTAATTTTCTCGAGTGAATGTTCTTAACAATGCCGTTCTGTGCATTGGTGACTTGTTAAAACGCCAGGACTGTATGTTTATCGCGAGAGGACAGTGAATCATCGGTGCCCTATGTTTTCAGAGCGTTGGTTTAAACACTATTCGTCTATGAAAGCAATTATTAGCAAATGGTATGTATAAACCTAAACTCAAAGTCATCGTTTTCAGACGTGGATTCAGCAGCAGGTCTGTTGCTGTTTCCTCAGAGGGTATATCTTCACTTCGTTAAAGTTGAAATACAATTCACGTGCTGGTGTCTAGGCGAATAGCAATAGGTTCTATAAAGTATATTTGATCTAGTCGAAGTTTTACGTATATTTCCATGCAGTGTACCAGAAGCTAAGGTTAACCCATGGAATATTTCAGAGCAGAACCCTACCATAGAAGGTTCGATCTCTTGCCCAACAAAACTCCCAAGTTTAACACACAGTTCGTCCGAAGTCTTGCGCCGGAAAACGGTGTCAAGGTGGTGACCGTCTCACGTTCGTCGCGTCGAGAAGAAGGTATATTTTTAAAAACTTTCTTCTGCGTAGGACAAGTACTGGGTTCATTCGGTGAAAGTATTGAAAAATATATGCCTCAAATGGACTATTTGGAGCCTCGAAAGAATGTGAAGCGTGATATGTTGTCTGTACACCGTTAGTTGATGCCCCATGCATCTAGTAGAATTTTTTTGAAGGGGGGGGGGGGGGTGTTGGGATTTTAAGTGGTCAATACTCCACCAGCCAGCCCTACGACACTGTATTCTAAGTTTCATGGGTTTTCAGCCTTTAAAAAGTAAAATGACTTTGAACGACTACCCTAAAATTGCAAATTACTACATCTCATTCAATTGGTATTCTATCTGCAAGGAATATTTAAGCAAAATAAAATATATTTAAAAAAAGCACTTCCAATGTTTGCGGTTAAGTCTGCATATTTCGAAAGTACATTAATAATCTGTGTGTTATTTTGAAAATCCTGTTATTTTTATATCAAATGTCACCATGTTTTCAAATATTATCGCCTTTAGCAACTGTCATGTATTTTAATCCATATATTTTGATCAAACTGGACGCATTTTGTAGTTTAAAAGGCACGACTTTCGCCATTAGATTGCAGAGTGCATGGAGTGCATATAGGCTTTTAACGACGTGAATGAATGCGTTTCTGAAAGAGCCTGGAATTGTCATCTTAAATTAAATATGTTTTGTGCCCTTGAGGCTTGTAACGCCACATGTTGCAAACGTGAAGTTTTTCTTTAGCTGGAATAGGTAAATGTAAAGCTGTACAGAAACATGATTAGCGGTGTACGTTAAGTAAACAGGCAAGCTGAATCGCGGTTCGTGATTATTGGTGTCTGTAGGTTAAAAAGACGTAAAATCCCCAAAACATAAACAGTTATTTTAATTTATTTTTTTAGCTCGATAACACACTAAAGTTTCACCCATTCGGACGAACTTTAATTTTTGCTACGTTCGTGTAATACCATCATCGCAACGCGGCTCCCGGCCAATTTTTTGGGCGGCTGAAAGACTAATTGTATGTTTGGATATGTTTTTCTGTCGGAGAATATATTTCTAAAATGTCTACATTGTGCTATCAATAAGTTGGCTGATATCACACGTTTTTTGATGAAGGTTGAACTTTGAAACTTGGCACCAAAAACATTCTTGCGAGCGTGAAAATTGTACGTGATTTTGATGTCAAAATAAAAGTACAAAAGTGTCAATACTACAAAGCATTACAGTTAAAACTAGAAGTCCTGTCACGAATAGTGCGCTTATCTAGGCTTAATTTTGCGTTGGAATTGCGCGCAATTGTCATATCGAATGGCATCCAAAGCACGACATGTTCCCGTGGTTACTCATCGCAAATACATGCAATGTTTCTGCCAATGGACCTCCGGGTTACCCGGAGGTCCATTGGCTGACACATTGCGTGTGCACAGGTCATATGTACAGATTTTGATAGCTTTGCTTGGGCCATAACGCGCACATTAACGCGCATATGAACGTGCTATTTGTGCGCATTTCATGACAGGACTTCTAGTTTTAACTGTAGATGAAAATATTTTGAATGTAAATGCTAAACCAAGTCAAGTAAATAATATACATTTAAATGGCGAGTCGTTACTTCTAGTGCTGATATTCATATATTCAAATTCAAACCAGCGGCGGTAGGGCCGCCTACTCTTACTCCATGAGGCATCTTTTCAACAAAAAAGCTGCCAGAATGCGCTCCAGTAGGGGGTAAGAAACAACTATCTCTTTCGTACCTCAAAGCGTCTGTTGTCCATGATTCATATAAGCTTTAACTTTGGTTTGTGGCATTCGTCATCTTATTGCCATGTGTTATGTGGCTATAGATGTCAGGAAATACAACATGGATAACCCTAAGCTTGATTTGGCTAGATCTCATTCCCCAATTTTAGCGCTTATTATCATGGGATTGATGATCCCTACCCAATTTTACTTTACCCCAGAAATGCTATTGTCATATTTTTGTTATGTTGCCAATAGGTTGGAACACGTCATAAACAGAAAACAAACTTTTCATAATTCGAAGAGAAGCACAGAGATCAACTTTTGTTGATGTATTTTTGATGTTATCTTGCTAATGACAAATACACTGGAGATAAATATATAGAGTTTGAGACAATTTATTTTGTTAATCGAAAATAGACGGGAACGCATTTACACGAAGGTTTGCTTCATAATTTGTCGACCCTGTGTAACAAGTGGGGTGGATTTCAACAATTGTCAAAATCCACTTGAAAAAGAGTACACAAATCGGAGAAAGGTGTGGGTGAGGTGCACATGCAGTGGAATAAAAAAAAATATCACATGTGCTTGGCAACAGTTGACGGCCTCTTACCCTGGTTCTAATGCGGAAAACTAGTGTTTTGAAACCTTGTATTTTCGTCAGGTGTAACGACAGAATGTGCAATTAAGAGGCACCGAAGTGCATGCATGTACTCGTAACTAATAACTGCGGGCTGCAATTGTGCACAATACTTTTTTCGACCCTATCTTTTATTTTCGTGTTTGACAAACGATCATAGCTAAACCTGTTCAAGGGTGTATTTAAAAATGAAAAGGCTTCCCTGTCGGATTATTTTGCAGTTAAAGCAGCAAGTCGGATTATTTTGCAGTTAAAGCAGCAATAAGCTTCAGCCCAGTATAAGTAATAAATTAATAATATATATTACAGTTTGTTTTGCCTTTGCAAAATCAAAGTTACATGAAAAAAAAACAGAAGAGATAAATTAGAAAGTATGCGAAAGTAATTGCGAATTACCGTAATTTATGTATAAATGGCACAACGAAAAATAGGTTGCAATATAAGTTATCTCGGGCAACATCCAGGGTACATGGAGATTTAAAACCTGGATGTCAGTTTTCAACCATGAGGCGCAAGCCGAATGGTTGAAAAGGAGACATCCAGGTATTAAATCTCCACGTACCCTGGATGTTGCCCGAGATAACACTTTTGCCCAGCCTCCTAACACAGAAATAAATCCGAGATATAAAATATGATCCCACATTAAGACTCAGGCGACGGAGTTTAAACCCCACACTGAGCCTCAGGTTTTGAACCAAACAGCGAAACAAACGTCACAGCAAAACTATAAATAGACCGAGTCTATTTCCGAATTGTTGTTTATAAACCAGCTCACACATGGAGAAGTATTTTACTTTGGTGAAATTGAATTCGTTGAAAAAATTTTAAAACCGTGTAAATTCAGCCTTCCAGAGTGTCTTGTATTTCCATGGAACACGCATCCGCATGTTAGATGTGTTGTGTTTGTGTGTGCTATTCATGTCGTTGGGAGAACAGCTTAAATATTCACTTAAAACGACGCTGGACATGGGACATGGAAGGTGACATTTTGAATGTCGGGAACGATGTCTCACAATTTCGGGCTCCACTTGGGTTTAAACTTGGAAGTTTTTGAATTGAGCCGCAGTCATTGAATTTTGTAAGAGGTAGGTGGAATTAATAGCATACGTTTCTACGCTGACCATCCGACACCGCAAAATAAAATATGAAGTGCGCCGAGATTTAATGCCCTGGTAATGTTAATTTGTTGTTGACACCAAGTCTTACACTGACTGTGCCCGTATTTTTCCCGCCGTGGAATTCCTACTTTTATCTCTGTTTGACTCCAAAACCCTCACTGAAATTGTGACCCCTCATTGAAAAAATACTTCATGGCCGGGATTTACCCAGACAAGCGAACCGAGAGATTGACATTTTGTATTCTGCTCAAGCGATATCGAAGATAAACAGATGAGTTGCTCACCTTGATGTTCTCACCCCGCAAAGCGCAAAAGTATATTTGCGAACCCGATTCAATCTGTTCAGTTAGTGAATACGACAGCCAAGAAGTGCTTCTACTCATAGGGCTGCAACGATGTTTTTTAATTTGTATTAGTATTCACTACAATACGACAATAAGTTGGACATAAGTTAACTTAACAGTTCTAATAGGAGTTTCGGCAATCGATGTGACCCAGTCGGGGTCAAAGGTTATTTTTATCACCTGGATGTTTCTCGAGTGACAAACGGGGAACAATGGCGCGCGCTCTTATCATCCGCATGTTTGAAGATAGCCGATACCATGGCTATTTGTTTCGGTCACGTTGACCAATCAAAAGACGTGAAGTATACTGATACAGGGACAATATTGTTTATTCCCAAATCATATGAATGCCAGTAGGGTTGGATATTCCTTTGATATAGGTCGTACGTGAAAGGATACGTGTATATGCGTATATGAACGCTAAGCAACAGCAAAATGTTGCCCCCTTCAGAAATGATGTGCACAGATAATAGTCTAATGTTTTCAGATTTAATAGGAAGAGAATAAAACAACAGATTGAGCTTGAATGTGACAATTTGACAAATGACCTTGCAATTTTCACATATGCAAAATAAATATATATTAAGATTTACTGTGCCACCAATGAAACACTACCACAAAAAGACCAATAAAAATTAGCAGAATGAATAGATTGATTCACACCCGGTACAAAGAAAAAAATAGTGGATTCCCAATGAAAGACTGGAGGGGGAGGGGCGGGATTGGAAACCTGATTTGTCCCGACTGTGATGCGTCAAGTCCCAGCACATGAACCATTTCATTATCATGGCATGGAGTATTATGTCGTTTCACGTTTGCAAAATACATGTATTACACGCCTGCTCTATGCAATCCAATCTACAGTAACACTATCCTATGCGAAAAATGAAAATCTGTTCTGCAGAAATGTTCGGAACTGAAATCGTTGACGGACTATTTTTAAATAGAAGCGAAATTTCTCTGGAATTGTCTACAAAACGTGCACCGCGATTCAGTGCTCAAAATAACTTTTTTTCTTTGCGTAGCAAAATGCTACGCATTTCCAAAAAATGAATAGCATTTTGTAAAAATTACATAGCTATTTTTGTATACCAGAGTTATGTTATGCTGTTTTATATTGAATTCTTCTAAGTAGATAAAATAGTTTCATCCATTTCTGGACATTTCCAAATGCTCTGCAACACATGAAACATTTACTATGTTTTTTTAACTGAGCTGTCTTTAAGGGTTGCATGGACTTGTATACTGTTATAAATGGCGTCTTGGTTGTTTAATAGAGTTCTCAAAATGGAAGTTGGGATTTTTAATTTGATGGGCTTGTAGTTATTTTAATGGACATTTTATGCAAAATGTTGTAAAAACAGGAAGTATTTAAACCAACAGAACTCATCTCACATATGAAGTTGCTAATGATGCTCGATGGAGAGTTAATCTGAGTTATGCCTGGAATGTTCCACAATCAGAAGTAACATGAGTGAACTAGTTTTCAAATTTGTTTGCAAATTTTCATTTACATTTTGCGATACAAGATAATCAACTGCAGCCTAAAAGGCTGCAGTTGCTTATCTTGTATCGCAAAATGCTATACATAATTTAACATTGTGTAGCTTTTTTGCAAGTTTTGCATAGCACAAAGCGACGCGACACCGCTTATTTTGAGCCCTGCCGCGATTAGACTTTGAATCACTAGTGATAGTTAAACTCGTCTCCTGTGCTCCAATGTGTTCTATGTGCAAGTAGTCGCATACAACACATTGGAATTCAGGGGACGAAAGAGTAACACGGGTTCCCCTCGCAGATTTGGTTTGAAATAAAATGTGTTGTTTTGTTGATTGTTAGGCTTTTCCCACTGGAAAAGACTATTGTTTTTCTACGGATTTTTTTTTTTTTTTTTTTTTTGGGGGGGGGGGGGGGGGGTCCGCACGATTCAAAAGCCATTTTCGAACCGATTTTCACACAGTTTTGCACACCTCTAGAGGGGTAAAAAATCTAAATATATACCAAAGCAGAATTTACGATTTACCCCTTGTTTCGCCAGAAATGGCAAAAAAAAACTGTCAAAATTAGGTTTTATAGGCATTTTCTCGAATCTCGTCTTGCAATTTTTTTTTAAACATTCATCATTGTTAGACCTGTCTGTGACACGACCAGTCACTTACAAAAAATATTAGGCAATGCATATGTTAACCCTCCACAGGCTGTCAAACATCGAAATGTTGATGAAATCAGCTGTTTTCGGGCGCCTAAAGCATCAAAACGATACACGAGAGATAAACATAACTTCTTTTATTGGAAGTGGGATTCACCGTGAATCATTTATGTAAGTAATAAGGGTATTCAAAAACCCAAGCGTTAACCCTTTTTGGGCTGGTTAAACTGCAATACCCCTCAAAAGCTCAAAAATGCATGTTTTCTGTGGATTTCTCTAAACGAGTCTTCTTGTAGATTTTCAAGTAAAATTGGCCACGCGCAGGTCTTGGTGTGACAATAGACGTTGCGTGGACAAAATACTCCGGTGAGCATTTGTTAACCTTCCACAGGCTGCTAAAAGTCAAAATTGTGATAAAATCGGCTGTATTTGGATACCAACAGCACACAGTGCCACAAAGAAACATACCTTCTTTTATGGAGCACACAATTTATACAGAAACATTTTTATAAGTAGAAGTGGTATTCAAAAGTTGAAATCTTAACCCATTTTGGGCAGGCTAAAGAGAGATACCCTTTGAAAGCTTAAGATTCCAATTTTCTGTGGATTTCTCTAAAAACATCTTGTATGTTTTCAAGAAAAATTGACTACTCGCAGATCTTTGTGTGACGTTACAAGTTGCATGGACAAAATATTCCGGTGATCGTTTATTAACACAGGCTGCCAAGCATCGTAATTTTGTTGAAATGGGCTGTTTTCGGACACGCACAGCACCCAATGTATACACGGACGCTGTAATATTAGATTCCAAACACTAATAATAGAAATAATCATCAACATTTTAATTAATGAACCACCCGGTGCTTCATTAATTAAAATTTAGCTGCTTTTGGTTTTTATTTCCTGTTAAACGCATGCGTGGACAACACTACCAGCGCGTGGATTATGATTAGTAGACGAGGCCTGTACTGATAAATATAATGATTCACAAACAGTACAGACAGCGTGGATTCACAATGAAATACGTATGAAGAAAAGATTTCACCCAGCTTTTGAATCAAATTCTGCAAAAAGAAAAGCACAGGGCGTCATGAAAATGACCTACTGTGGTTGGGGGGCGGAGAGGTGTAAAACCTGATTTGCCTAGACTGTGATTTGTCAAGTCAGCACATAACCTATTTAAACTTCGTTGTCAAGGCATGGTGTATTAGTCAAAAATCTATACTTCTTGGAAATTTGCATGGGGATGAATACAATATACATCCATTAGTAGTGACGCCACTTCACAATAAGCTAACAATACCAAACTGTACACTGTCCATGCTGGGCGACCAAATACCGTAACATGGTTCTAAACCCGTTCATTTGTATGACCGACTGTGTAAGTGATAGAACCCCAACTATCACATCCAGACTCGTGGGAAAGTAAGCGAGTTCTAGCACTTTCACTTAGCCATTGAAATCGCATACCAAGTATAAGAAAGGTTTTGGGGGTGAGTACAGAAATCGAGGAAACCTGTTATTACTACAGTTAAAACTAGAAGTCCTGTCACGAATAGTGCGCTTATATAGGCTTAATTGCGCGTTGGAATTGCGCGCAATTGCCATATCGAATGGCATTCAAAGCGCGGCAGGTTTTCTTGGTTACTCATAGCAAACACATGCAATGTTTCTGCCAAATGGACCTCCGGGTTACACGGAGGTCCATTGGCTGAAACATTGCCTGTGCACAGGCCATATGTACAGAATTTGATAGCTTTACTTGGGTCATAACGCGTACATTAACGCGTATATCAACGTGCTATTTGTGCGCATTTCATGACAGGACTTCTAGTTTTAACTGTAAACACCTAAGTGTTTTCGAACAGTGGGTTATAGAATCACTACTTCTATGGATTGTTTATTTATTTATTTATGTATTTATTTATTTATTATTGGGATTTAACGACACTTTTAACAGCCAGGTTCACCTCGTGTTGGACAGTTTTACATGTGGAGGAAGCAGGAGTACCAGTAGAGAACCACTGAGCAACACTTCCATTTATAACAACCATGTTAGTATAATGGTTCCCATTAGTAGTATACCACCAATGAAATTACCCCTATTACACGGAGCATTGCCGGGGCCGCTAGTGTTAAATTCCTATAGAAACCGGAGCTTTTTGACGAAGCCGATGTGAGACATGTTTTACGCTCCATCCATCTGGATCAGGCATATGGTATACGTGCTACATGTATAGGTATACTACAGTATTTTGGGGGTATATAGTGTGTGTATGTAATGACAAATTGATTGGGAAAGAGGGTTTCTTCTTGAAAGTTTTCCCAGGTAAACGGGTGACGTTGCTAATCAAGTCGTGACGTCCTGACGCGTACAAGACTTCGTAGAAACATTTGCTGCTGCTTTCGCCCCACTGTCAGGGAAAAACGGAAAGGTCTACTCCAATCAAATCGTGTAATTTGGCGGCCATGTTTGTGGTGGGATTTCTTCCACTTTCGATTTTGTTTGGAAACAAAAACGCAGACGACGATTTTTTTTTCTGAACCTTCATCATTTCAGTTTCCACGACATATTGTGGACATTAATTATTACAAGCAGTGTGTACCTACTTAAAGGGTATAACTTTTGAAATGTTTAATGGGATTGGAGGAAAATATTTCTTGACAACGAAATAGGATTTAAGCCCAATGGCAATGAGTTGAATTAGCGTATTTGTGTTTGACTTTGAGGGGGTTCGGCCTTTGGCCGATTGTCAACATGATTCACAAAATCCGCAAACAGCCCAATTGTTTTGTTTTTTTCGGAGCCTGTCAGAGGGACTTGAGAAAATAGCATTTTACCATTATGTTTAATAAAAATGGGCCTCGAAATTGGCGAGAATGCAGAAGTTGCTCCCAAAAATCAATTTGAGTTGCCTATCTAAAGTATAGTTACTAACAGTAATACTATTATTATAATACTATATTAACCCTTTACACAACGTAACGGCCAAAACCGGCCAGCGCTATACTCAAAAATCGCCAATTAATTCTCATCGTTTTTTTAAATTTTTTTCTCAAAAACATAGGTTATGACCCCTCATTGGAACGAGCTCGTCGAGCTCGTTCCAATGAGGGGTCAAAACCTATGTTTTTGAGACAAAAAATAAAAAAAGTAGTTATTCAAGAATTTGTTTTGCAAGTGTCGTCTGCTTTCCTGTTAGGTAAAGGGTTAATAGTATTTGTAATGTAATGGTGGGCCCTGACATTTTCTAATCGTTCGTGGGTGGTTTCACGGCTCAACAGGTCGACGAAACTTTCCAATCGAGGTATTTTAGCTCGATCGGGTTAATTTTGCTCAATCGTGCTGTAAAAAACAAGGTGAAATAATAGTTTCTGACGAGCGGGACTTCGGCCTAATGGCCACCACAAACCACCATCGAGAGTTACAACTTAAATGTTAATTTAAATGCGAGTTGAATGCAATGTAACATGTAATACCATTAACTACACAACGCTAAACACGTTAATAATTAGCCAATATGGCATTAAGTATTCATGGCAAATCAACCTGTGAATTTTTCGGTTTGAATCTGTCGAGTGGGAGTTGCTGTTCGAACCTGTCGAGTGGGAGGGGAGTTGCTGTTCGAACCTGTCGAGTGGGAGTTGCTGTTCGAATCTGTCGAGTGGGAGGGGAGTTGCTGTTCGAACCTGTCGAGTGGGAGTTGCTGTTCGAACCTGTCGAGTGGGAGGGGAGTTGCTGTTCGAACCTGTCGAGTGGGAGCTGCTGTTCGATCCTGTCGAGTGGGAGTTGCTGTTCGAACCTGTCGAGTGGGAGTTGCTGTTCGAACCTGTCGAGTGTGAGTTTCTGCAGACAGAAATATCTTAATAGTTATTATTATTAATAATAAGAACTTGTTGGCTTTTATTCTCGATGGTGGTTTGTCATGGGCCTAAGTCCTGTACGATACAAACGCTTTTCCCGAGTTCCCCTTATTTTTAGATACAGCTCGATCGAGTTAAACTTCAAGTAACCTACCCATAACGAGCTAAAATAGATCGACTGGAATGTTTCCCCGACCTGCTCATTGCTCAAGACAAGTGTTGAAATTGAACTCACCTTTGTCCTGTCCTGTCATTTGAAATTTTGAGAAATATCTCTCCAAATTAAATCATCAGAACGAAAAACTTCTGCAGCGTCCCATCTATTCATTCAAAGTTGATTAGTCGTGGTACACAAAAAGTCAGTCGGGATAGATAAGTTAGGTGCTTTTAATTTCATGAGCAGACTGGGCAAGTCTTGTGAGCTAAGCATAGTAGCCTTCACTGTCACTAGTGACTAGTGTAGGACTGTAGGTGTCACTAACCACTCTGCGTGCCGCGGGTATTACAGTTCTAGAAAGAAATAACGTTAATTATCCAACGTAATCCAACACAAATGCATGACTGCCTGGTCACAAAGCCAGCAGTTCCATGAATGTTTACCACATAATCTCACCACAGAAGACAACTGCAATTGGTGTAACAATAAACAAAACTGCACACAACACAAACTCCAACTTCCAAGGCGATGAGCCTCGGTGCAAAATGTAAATCTTTCAACTTCAACATCAATGTCTATTGAAACAGTAACTTGATCAGTAGGCCCGTAAAAGAGGTCCACTGCAGGCAAAAGTGGCTGCTGAAAGGTGCACCTGTTGACTATTTCGCGATACAACAGAAAAAACCCTACACACAACCATTGTCAGTTCCACAATGGCAAAATGTAAAATTGATGGTCAGAAAAGTTATTAAATTATTAACAACTGTTTTATTGTACTGGAAAAACGATATAGCTTTTAAAAAAACGAAATCTCACTTGACTCCAGAGAGCCATTCGACAAGACATTAACACATTCTTGTTCTAGTGTGGGCCTACGTTGTTAACAATTTGAATCCCTGGCATAGTATTGATGCCGTATTCGGAGGGATACATTGTAACAAAACATTATTTCCTACAGTACGTGATGGAGTGTACGATAGAATAAATCCGACAAGGCAATTTATGCTACATTTCTTTTGGTGGTTCTTGTCAAGCTGTTTGGGTGAACTTTCCAAGAAATGACGCCAATGTTTAGGTCATAATTAGGTTTAAATTAGCCTATCCCGCCATAATATCTAGTTAGTTACATATTCATATTAGATGTCATGTACTTATTGTAAAGCCCGTGAGCACGTTCAGTGGAAACTCGGATTTAAACCATATTATTATTATTATTATAAGTGGTTATCCTCCAATCAATTTTTTTATAACAGGTTTGCCTCAAAACTACATCTTGTGGTAGTGGTGTACAAAGTGACATGAACATTTTGTTTGCTGGGGGTGGAGGGGTGGGGGGTGTAGCAATAAATGTTTATTCATGGCAAACCAACCTGTGATTTTTTCTGTTCGAACCTGTCGGGTGGGAGTTGCTGAAGACAGAACTATTTTAGTTATTCTCGATGGTGATTTGTGATGGGGCAATATGAGTTTTCCCTCCCCCCGCCCCCACTCACACACGTTTTTTTTACTCATTTGAATAGTTTGGGCAGAAAAATTGGTTTGAGATATGAGTTTGTGTTGGTTGGAATGGGTGGTCTTTGGGGTGGGAGTCTGGATATCCTCCCCTCTCTCCACCTCAAAATGAAAAAAAAAAACATGTCACACATTTGACAGTATTTGATAATGAAATGGCGAGGGAAATGTTTTGGGCCAAAAGACTGTTTCCGAATATGAACACTCAGTTAAGTTTGGTTTGGGGAGCGGGTGCGGGTGGAGAAATCCAGGCCTCGATACCACCCATCCCTCCACTACCAATAATGAATTTACTTATTGGTGTTTAGGGTCACATATTTATGTCAAATGGCTAATCATGACTATAAAGTCAAGTTTATTCAATCGTTTAAACCCATGCTGCACATTTTAGAGGACTTCTACCCCAAACATTGGTGACTGGGTCCTATTTTACCAGTGAAACAGAACTTACTTACAGCGGGAGCACTACCATGCGAAAAACAAATCCACTCATTTTGCATAGTTCGAAAATACAAGGCAAGAAAAATGTGTTCTTGACAGGAAAACTGATTCTAGATATAAACACTGAGTTAGCGTTGGTTGGAATGGGAGGTTAGAGATATTCCTGTCATGACAGAACAAAAAAAGATTTTGCTCACATTTAAGAATACTTGACCACGATCTGGTGAGAAAACTGTTTTCGGTAGAAAATGGGTCTCAACTTTCAACATATCAGGAGTTGGTGGTTGGAATAGGACCTGGGAGATATCCCGGCCTGGAAAAATGCTCTTGGCAGAAAAAAATGGTTTCAGATATGAACATTGGGTTAGGGTGGATTGAAGTGGGGTGAGAGGTGATATCCCTACCACGACAAAGAAAAAAAAAAACATTCTTACACATATGACATTATTTGATAATGATATAGTGAGAAAAATGTTTTGAGCAGAAAGGTTTGTTTCAGCTTTCAATATTGAATTGCATTTGGTTGGAACAGGAGCAGGAAGATATCCAGGCCTGGATACCCCAATCCTACATGGCCTAAAAAGATCACCGATTGGACATTATTTGATGATGAATTTGCAAGAGAAATATTTTTTGCATCAAATTGTTTTTTAAAGTCCAATACAGACTGAGTCCGCACCCAGTAGCCATCAAAAGACCAAAAAGGACTTGCTTCCCTCTCCTCCCCCTCCAGCATATATTCAAATGGCAACGCCTGTGCTTTGCTATGGGGAACTGCAAAAAGACATCAGATCAACAAATAAAATAGGAGGTGCACAATACCATTATCTGATAAAGATTATGTGAAAGTTTCATTGAAATCCATTCACCGGTTAAAGTTGAATTGCGGACAAACCATGTGCACCCCTCCCCCACCTCATATTGAAATGGCAAAGTCCATGTTTTCCTATGGGAAACCCCAAAAACACATCAAATCAAAAAATAAAATAGAAGGTGCACAAAGGCATTATGTAATGAAGAATCATTGAAAATTTCATTAAAATCCATTCTTTGGCTAAAGAGGAGTTGCAGATAAAAGAAGGTGTGACGCAAATGACGCAAGATAAAAGTAATCCCTATGTGTCAAAAATGGTGCATGACTCTAGCAAAATTGAGTGGACAATAACGACTGTAGGTGGATATCCTTCCCCCTATCTGAGTTCATATGCATACCAAATATCATTAAGATCCGCCTGACAATGACTGAGATATGAACACACTCAAAGGCATTTCAGACATAATTCTAAGTCGAAAAGGAGCATAACTCGGCTCGAAAAATAAAATAAGAGGTGCACAATGGCATAATGTAAGGAAGCATCACTGAAAGTTTCATTAAAATCCATTTATTGGTTAAAGAGGAGTTGCGGATAAAAGTAAGTGTGACACGGACGACGCAAGACGATAAAAGTAAACCAGGGACCGACCTGGGCATGCGCCAGTGCGTATTTGTTCTGAAACATCAGGACCTGGCTCTTAAATCTCAGAAATAGGCTTCTCAGTTGGCGCGTAACTTATCAGATCATATTTTGATATTTTTTCGATGGATAATCGAGAGAGACACTTTTACATGTATTATATATATGATTATCATGTATCATTGTTGTAGAGTGCTTAAGTTAATACTTCAAGTCTTAATTTCCAAGCATTAATCTTCACTGTGGTTTCTGATCAAGTCTTGGCTGCCTAAATAGGCAGCCAAGACTTGATCAGAACCCACAGTGAAGATTAATGTTTGCTATAGTGTACTAAATGAAAATGATGAGAGCTATTACATACTTGCTGTGTGTGTATTACAAACAGCAGTGTGACTCCGTAAATTGAAATCTGGCGCATGAATTGAAAAAATAGGCTCCGAGGCTAGAGCGTACTTTAAATAGTCCTGATCGGTCCCTGGTAAACCCTATATGTTGCTCCCCACTTCGTGGGGCAGGCAATACAAAAATCATCTCATTATTTTCTCAACTATTCTCGATCACTTCATCTTGTGATGGCCACTATTCTTTTTCAGTTGGTGGCATGGAATACACATTTTAAGCTGAAAACATAGAGTCAGAGTTCGTTCTATTTGGGAGGGGATGTGGAGATATTCAGCATCCCCCACCCCAATTATTTTTTTTTTTTTTTTGGGGGGGAGGGGATGTGGATATATCCAGCATCCCCCACCCCCATTATTTTTGTTTGTCATAGCCTTCCTACAACAGCTTCATTACAAAAAGTAATTGATAATGTCTTTCCTGATGCCGATGTTTTTACTGTTAACACAAATACAGTTTAAAAAATGATTATCCAGATTAACAATAATTTGTTTGTCATGTTGGGACTGTATATCCCCCCCCTAACAATGGCTGAGCCTCGGAGACCCCCCCCCCCCCCCCCTTAGGCTCACTATCTGCTAACTTTCTACAGACAATCTCCACATCCTGGTTTTGACTTGAAAAAATGTAATTTTCTGCTCAGAACAATTTTTTCGCGCCATTCCATTATCAAATAATGTCAAATGTATGAAAAAAAAAGTTTTGTCATGGCTTGGGGTGTGTGCGTGGGTGTGTGTGGGGGGGGGGCGTATAATGCAATTTATTTATTTATTGGTGTGTTAGGTCACATACTTATGCACAATTGCTATGTTCTCTATTTGGAAATAGATTTGTTACTCTTTGGTTTCCCAGAGTGTATGGAAATTTATACTAGTCTGAAAACTCATACACCTGGCTTGTGCCTCAGGGTGTATGAGCTTTCAGGACAGTGTAAGTTCCCATACATCGTAGGATACCAATGGATAACTAAAATTACCCCAGCATCACCCTCATCACTCCATGACCATCACCACCTTCACAGAAACCTGGGGTGCTACAGCTAATGTGGATCTAAATTATGACTGTTCACCTGTCACCAAGTCAGAAATTGGTTGAAGACAGGCAAAAATTAACCATACCCGTCACGTATGACAGGTCAGTTAACTCTTGACCTAGAAAAAAGACCTGTATTTGCCTGAGTAAGATACGAAAAAAATCCCCATGCTGTTTTTTATGGTCAGTTTTCCATTTTTCTCTTCCAAGACACAGTACATGTCTTCTTATTGGAATGAGCTCATTGAACTCACTCTGATGGTGGGTCATAAACTATGGCTTCAGAAGAAAAAATTGTGAAAAACAAATCCAAAAATTAATTGAAAAAAGTCGTCTAAAACTAGTTTTAAGTAAATGTTAATAATCGGTGGTTAATTTGAGATTCTGATTTCAAAGAATCCAGATGAGGGAAAGGCCAACAATATTTGTTCATTGATGAATTGTATAGCCCAGCATACACTGCATGCTTCAAACAACCTTTGACCAGAACTGTTATATATAGAATAAACGCATAGTGTTTTCAAGTAAAAAAAAATATTCTACGAGTAGGATTAAGAATGAAACCGACGAGCCTTTGGCGAGTCGGTTTCATTGTTAATTCTACGAGTAGAATAATTTTTTTACTTGAAAACACTATACGTTTATTTTGTTTATCTCATAAATCTTCTACAGGACAGTCGCGGTAAAATCGTGCTATAATTCGCTACAAAACACAGTGAGAAGTGAGGAGCACATTGGTCCAATTCGCCCGACCAGCAAAATTGGCAAAAATAAACAAGGCGCAGTAATACATTTTTGTCTAAAAATAATTCCCCTGCAAACTTGAGCTGAGTTTGCAAAAATACTTTATTATATGAGCAGTCGATGGTGTTTTCTACTTGCATTGTGTAATACGTTCAAACAGATTTAAGGAAATCAACAATCGAACTATTAATTATGCTAGACAAATGTGGTAGAGGCCAGAGGTCAACGAGTCCTTCGCTACTAGAGGAATAAATTCTTTCAGTGATAAACCTATGGGGAAAATTTATCATCTTACTAGGTGAATAAAGCAAACATTTATCCAAGGCCTTTATTGTTCAAATAAACGGCCATTTATGGGATAAACCTGCATTCATACGTACACTGGACTTTTATACTCTTATAAGATGATGAATAATGCTGTATACCCCCCCCCCCACCCCCCACCCCCAGACACACACACACAACCACGTGTTTTGATTTGTTTCCTAGGGCAGGTTTTGAAAAAAATCAAAACACAAATCCAGTTCAGATGATATTATTCTGCTTTATTTTTTAAAAAAATAACTTAAGTGCATATAATTGTAATACAACATAGCAGTGCATTCAAAATGAAATATACTTGGTCTCAGAAAAAAACGGTAATGGAACTTGAAAAGAATAAGAAATTGCTGCTTAGCATAACCTTTATAAGGTTGTGCAAAATGTAAATATTTCAAGTCCATGTGGGTACCAAAGTTCACAAAATCTTCCAATCTTCAAATGAAAGTTATAGATTTTTTTATTGGTGTTTAAGATCAAATTTAAGCAACTGTGGCTAATTGTGACCAAAACAAATAGATCAAGTTCAGCCAACAGATCATACAAATGCTGCCAATTTTATAGGACTTCCACCCCAGGCATTAGTGACATAATGGTAGTCTACCAGTAAATCAGAACTTGCTTACCTCCGTAAACAAGGACTGCTTTACTTCCCATGGTTCCAGAGGTATGCAGGGGGGGGGGGGGGGTGAAGTGAAAGTTTTGAGCAGGCAGGAAAAAAGAGATTCTCCCTGTCATATGTGACAGGTAGAAATTTTTTAACATTGCAGGTCTGACAAGCAAACTAACTATTGATGGCATCTGTGGTTTCCAAAGACTACCTGAAAATTACTGAATGTGTAACAATTCAAATTTGATGCAATGTTTAGAATGTGTATGATGCTAATTCTTCTGACTGTTTTGTTAATTTTCTATTTACAGATCGTCACCTGAGTGCTAGAATGTTCAATGTCCCATAGGAGACATGGGACATTCTAGCACTCAGGTAACGAGATGTGTGAAATATAATATGCCTACTGTACCAGACGTTTGAGACGTTGTTTTGTACCAACCAAGTAATTCATATTTTCATGTAATGGAGAACAAGTTAGATACATGCACGTGACTCATAAATAAATGTAAGTAACCTTAAAATGATAAATAACTAATGGTATACTTCATTATACAAACATGTAAAACTCACATATTTCAAATTTAATATTTTATTACTCCTGTAAAAATGGGAGGCATGGGTTTACATGATTGGCAG
Organism: Pictodentalium vernedei; assembly: GCA_031216915.1. NCBI lineage: Eukaryota > Metazoa > Mollusca > Scaphopoda > Dentaliida > Dentaliidae > Pictodentalium > Pictodentalium vernedei. The sequence continues at coordinate 87,231,337 of CM062296.1, read as the reverse complement.
GACTTGAATTTACATCTTTGTACGTTCAGAATTTGCATGTTGGAGGCAGCAGTCCCAATTATTTAGAAAACAATTATTTTCATTTTTTGTTTGTTAAAACCCATAGCTTATGACCCATCATTAGAAAGTGCTCAATGAGCTCATTCCAACGAGGGGTCATAAACTATTGTTGGCAAGAAAAAAAATGATAAATAAAACAACTAAACATGCATTTTGAATTATGGAAATTGTGCGCGCACATTTGGCTGGGTCTTTACTCCAAACATTTATTTATTTATTTATTGGTGTTTTAGGTAACACAACTAGCTTGTTGGAGGCAGCAGTCCCAATTACTCTTACGCCCCAGTGCTCATTCCAATGAGGGGGCCATAAACTATTGTTGGCAAGAAAAAAATGTTAAATGAAACAACTGCACGCACATTTGGCTGGGTCTTTACCCCAAACATTTATTTATTTATTTACTTTTTGGTGCATTACCACAACATGTATATACAGTCAAGCCTTGCCAATCGTTTATACCCATGTTGCCCATTTTAGAGGACTTCCAGTCCAAAGCTTTGGTGACTGGGTCCTATTTTACCAGTAAAACACAAATTGTTTGCCATAGTAAGCAAGCACTGCCTGACTTCATGGGGTTCCCACCGGGGGTGCCATATGTAAACAAGAAAAAAATGTTACCTTGAACAAGTGTGTATTCCACAATGACTGTCACCGAAAAGGCTCAGAAAAAGGTTTATATTTTTTTTTGTCAGAATATTTTTGATGGTGTCCCCCATTTATTTATTTATTGGTGTTTTTTAGGTCACATATTTCTGCACAAACGTTTCCCCCATTGTGCTCAGTGTTAATATATGAGACCCCATTCACCCTCTAAATATGCCCCTTGACCGAACGTGAATCACCCCTCCATAAGGAACCTGGATTTTGTGTACCAAATATAAAAAGATTCGGACTGCAGAATCTGAAGAAGATTTTTGAAGAATATGCCTCATATTGAACTAGGTTATAATTATGGCTCCCACAGGGAGCCCAAATATGAGTCTGGCGCATCGGCAGTTTTTTAAACCATTATTTTTCGTTGCGTTGGTCCCAAGGAAGCTTCACACAAAAAAATAATTGCCTAGTGGTTTTGAAGGAGAAGACTAATTTCCAAAAGTTATGATGCAAAGTGATGGAAAAAGCTCACACTCACTTTCAGTCAGGTGGATGGGTTAGAAAGGTAGTGAGAAATGTACGGTATTTACCCCTAATAGTCCACTGTTAGCTCTTAGTACTTTAAAACAAAGGCCTTATACTGTCTTACAGATGGTATGGGTAGTTCGTAATGCTAGGTCATGTATGCTATGCTCGGTGGTAAGATACGGTAGTGTAATGAACTGCATGTACACAATAGGTCTACTGTTAACCCTTTGCATTGTACAAAATCACCTAATAGTTTGTACTATCCCATGGGTAATTCGCAGTGCTAGGGCATTTTGTTCGGTGGTGGATGCTTAGTTTCTGGTATAGGTTAAGAGAATGTTGGGTTGGTCTTATCGACACTCTAAGACTTGGCTCGGGGTAGAGGTCGTGATCTGAGACAGCTATCAATCCTATATGAGTGCTACAAATAAACAGTAATAGTTCAAGGCTGCAAGGTTGGTAGACAGTATAGTAAGGATGACAGTAGACAACTGGAAGCTACCATAGGACAGGGGATAGAGAATATGGACAACTCAGCAGTAGTGGCCTTAGTGCTAAGACGGTCACGGAGTGGTCTAGAAAACAGGGAACAAACAGGTATTATAACCAAAACTATCGTCTAAAATGTATCTTTAAGTAGTACATTACCATGTCATAGTATCCACCAATACCGAGATGATTCGTAGAGTCGCATGTGAAGTCACTCGCTTGAGTAATTGCTCTGTAATTCATAGGCTCCATAGGATTCGAGTCGTCGGATTGATGCCTGTTCCAGTCACTACTCAATAGCTCATTACTTTGAGTTGATATGAAAAAGTTGTTCGAGCAAGAAGCATTTATTGCTTGTAGTTGTAGAAGATACGTATGACAGTGATATGGCAATAATATGAAGTGGGACCCGTAGCGGCAGTGGTGTAATGATATGTTCTGAGATTAGTGTCATAGTGCCACAAGTCAATAGTAATGATACAAGGCAGAAAGGATGGTAAAACACACATAGAATAGTGATTAGTCACAAGACACAGAGATTAGTGTCATAGTGCCACAAGTCAATAGTAATGATACAAGGCAGAAAGGATGGTAAAACACACATAGAATAGTGATTAGTCACAAGACACAGAGATTAGTGTCATAGTGCCACAAGTCAATAGTAATGATACAAGGCAGAAAGGATGGTAAAACACACATAGAATAGTGGTTAGTCACAAGACACAGAGATTAGTGTCATAGTGCCACAAGTCAATAGTAATGATACAAGGCAGAAAGGATGGTAAAACACACATAGAATAGTGGTTAGTCACAAGACACAGAGATTAGTGTCATAGTGCCACAAGTCAATAGTAATGATACAAGGCAGAAAGGATGGTAAAACACACATAGAATAGTGGTTAGTCACAAGACACAGAGATTAGTGTCATAGTGCCACAAGTCAATAGTAATGATACAAGGCAGAAAGGATGGTAAAACACACATAGAATAGTGGTTAGTCACAAGACACAGAGATTAGTGTCATAGTGCCACAAGTCAATAGTAATGATACAAGGCAGAAAGGATGGTAAAACACACATAGAATAGTGGTTAGTCACAAGACACAGAGATTAGTGTCATAGTGCCACAAGTCAATAGTAATGATACAAGGCAGAAAGGATGGTAAAACACACATAGAATAGTGGTTAGTCACAAGACACAGAGATTAGTGTCATAGTGCCACAAGTCAATAGTAATGATACAAGGCAGAAAGGATGGTAAAACACACATAGAATAGTGATTAGTCACAAGACACTATTGTGGCTCTTCAGCTCATTCGATGAAATCGTGATTCCTGAATCTCGAAGCCCTTAACACAGAATTCATTTTAGGACATAAAACCCCCTTTAGCCAAAATGAGTCGCATCGCCACATTCAATGAATTCAGTAATAGTAATAGTTTATTCAAGCAAACTAACACCTACAGAGAGACAGATTTCATAAGGAGTTCACAGAGATATGATATGATTATTAGAAACAATTAATATACGAAACAGCTATTTTTGTATAGTAAATAAATCTAATGTATCATACATATAAGTATATAATGTCAAAACCCTAAGTCAGTTTAATGACCTACTATTTTGCAATTGTTGTTTCTCTTTTCCTGAAGAACAGTAGGGTGGTGTTGCAGATGGTGTGACATAATGATTATTTTTCATAATAAATTCAAAGCGATCTTGTTTGCTTGCATTTGAGGAGTCTGCATTATTCCTGTCAATTATTGCAAACAACTGTCTCCTGGTATTTGTATAGGCCGGGCAGTCCATGGCAAAATGCATCTCGGATTCCACATCGCCGGCGTCCTTACAAACATCAGAAGCATTGCAAATCCTATCTTCTAAAGGTATTGGCGGCTGTGCATGTCTCCCCTTTTCAATTGCCAAATTATGATTACTAATCCGTAATCTTGTAAACATACTTTGCGCTTCTCTTGTTTTTGAGTAAGCTAAATAGGGCTCGAATTTAAAGTCATTTTTGAGGGCGCGATAAGTGCGCAATTTATTTTTACCGTTTTTTTTTGTTGTAATTGTTAAGGCATTCATTAAAATAGAGTGTGTAATCATTTGTTAAATTTTCAAGTAATTTACTGGATTTATTGTCGTGCATTGCAGACGATGGTATACTGCAACCTTCCAATATTTGACGGAATCCGCTATATTCCGTCGTTAATTTATGCTCTTCCAGTAAATCACGGAGCAATGTATCTGGAGTTGCACAGTGAAGCCTGGCCATGAATGTGAACTTTTTGACGATGCATTCGAGGGATAGTGGGAATCTGCCAAGTTCAGCTCGAACGGCATGGTTGGAAGAATTTTTATTAACACCGTGTATCATTTTACAGAACTTGATGTGTACAGCCTCAGCAGGCAGTCTATCCAACTTTGCAAGATGATACGCTGTATCCCATAGTTCACTACCATACAGCAATATGGGTTTATTAATTGATCAAATAATTTGGACATCACAGCAGTGGACGAGAGATGTTCACTCTTAAAAGAATTGAAAGGACTCTAAAGTGCTTTCATCCCTTTTAGTTTTATAGCATTTTGTGCCTCTCCAAATTTCCCATTAGCGGAAAACGTTATACCCAGATAAGAATAGCTTGGTACAATCTCCAACGTTTTGTCAGCCAATGTAAAAACTGGGGAGCCTTGTACCTTTTTGGGGGAAAACACTAAGCACTTAGTTTTCTCAGTGTTTACCCTCAGATGGTTATTCTTCGCGTATATTTCTAAATCTTCTAAACATGTTTGTAACCCGTTAGGCGTACTTGAAAACATAATTAAGTCGTCTGCAAACAAAAGTTGACTTATGTACTTATTATTCACAACTATAGGGTCGCATTCTCTAGAAAAGATTTTACGAATGTCATCTATAAATATTTTAAATAGGGTTGGGGAGATCGCACAGCCTTTCCTAACGCCGATTGTGGATAGAAAAGCCGGACCATGGCCCTTGGCAGTTTTAGTAGGATAGTAGCTTGAGGAGTACAAGGACTGTAAAATTCCAAGTATCTTACCAGTTACACCGCATTTATGTAATTTGTTAAACAACAATGGTCCGTGTTTCTCGACTCTCACTTAAAGACTCCCTTTTAGGACAAGGAAACCTTTTTTCTGAAAAGTTCTAAAGAGCCATGAGGGTAATTTCTCAAAGAGCAAATGTTTTTGTGACTCTTCCACTCATCGGTAATAAGCTCGTACCATCGATAACACACTACTTCTATTAAATGAAGGCACATTGTCCTTCATTTCAACAGCGCCCTAACTCCCACACTACACTTAGCTAAAAACATGAAAACATCAAGCCCAGTGGCCCATACGAAACAAAATACCCATTACAGTTTCTTCCCTTATACGTATTGTTGACATGTGCGAGCACTTGACACCCACGAATGCAACTCCTGCTCAATATCTTAATCGCGCTTGTTTTGCGTTCCCGCTATAAATCTTAAAAAATGAAAACAACGTCAAAAATATCACTGACAAGGTCTCGTTAATAATACATATATTCCTTCAGGATTGCGCCTAGTTTGTGACACGACTACAATCCTTTTTCAATGTCAGGCGTTCCCGTCTTGTGCAACAAGCGGAATAAATTAATTTGTCCCTATATCCCGATAAATTCTGTCATTTGATTGGTCAGAATGCCTTGGACAAATAGCCATGACAAGGGGTGCACACAACATCCAAAGTATATGAGAGCGTGCAACATCCAGGGTATAAGCCCACGCGAAGCATCGGGGGTATATGGTTTAAACGAAAGCTTTCCGCGTTTGCTTTCATATAAAAATCTAACCAAAAAAAACTGAAAATAGTCACAAATATCATCTGATTTCTGACAATTCAATCATAAAAATAAGAGCAAATAATTCGTTCCCCCGAGTACCAATGTGTTCTATGTGCCAGTAGGCACATAGAACAGACTGGAGCTCAGGGAACGATATGACAACACAATACTGTTTACTCGTTTCCTTAACGACCCAAGGAATGAAACTCTATCTGTTGTCTTCTGCGATTATAAAAAAGAAAATAATTATCACGAATTTGGTCCAAGTGATTGTGGAGCTGAGAAATGTGTCCACAAATTTATTTCCACTATGTTTGTATTGTGTTTCAAACGGGACAAAAACGCCAACATGTATGGTATATGGAGATTTAATACCTGGATGTCTCATTTAAACACCTCGCCTGCGGCTCGGTGTTTAAAAACAGGCATCCAGGTATGAAATCTCCATATACCATACATGTTGGCGGAAATAACTTATATTGAAGACTGGTAACCACAACTGGGTCTTCAAACTCTCTTAAGAACGCAAGTTTCGCGGTGGTTTGAGGCGTTGGTTATTTAAAATTGTTTCCACAATTTTTGTTTCAAAATTAGTTTTACCTTCATGAGAAAAAAATACATGCGCACCATGAACTTTTCAATGATATTTGTATATTTTTTAACTTAGTCACTTATTCTGTAATAGCAGGGCACCACCATGATGGTTCTGAAGCATAATTGTATTACCTGTTTCAGAGTGATTCAAATAAGACCTGCAGTGGTTCAGTTGCAAATTGAATGCATTGGCATGTCCAGATGCGTAAGTGATAATTTGTTGCCAAACTGAATCTATTGTTGTGGATGTGTAATTTTCTGTTTCCACCAAGTGTCGTTACGAAACGTCCAGTGGTATAGACCTCTGTTTTTGTTATAAATGTGTTTGTTAGAATTCACCAAGAGTGTGTTGTTCTTGTGAATGCATATCATTGTTGAACAATTTTACTGAAAGTTGAAACCATCAAGAAGATTATTATCATTGTAGGAATAGTGAGATAGGATGGGTAAATCGATATGACGTAACTTTTATCACTCCTCAACTGTATTTTAAGAGCATTAATTCGTACAGGGACCAAGTTAACAGGGATTGGGAGTACTACGCACCCCTCCCCCCCCCCATTATTTTTCCAGTGGGGACATTTTCGTATAGATTGGATTCATTACTATCTTAGTTTCGATCTTGCTAGTATTCCTGTACTTTCTTATAGTCTATTTATTTATATTAAGGTTTAACGACACTTTAACAGCCAAGGTCATATCGTGTCGGTGACAGCTTTACGGGTAGAGGAAGCCGGGGTACCCGGAGAGAACCACCGAACAACGAGTAGCAGTTGCCAGCTACCCAACATCGTAACTCCGCACTGCAGCACAGGCAGGGTTAGATTGGTTGAAGATATGCGCACCATCGACATGAAGTACGCCATATTACACGGTGTCATCGTGCCCCCATGTGGACAATCGGGGTTAAGTGCCTTGCTCAAGGAAGGACACAACGCGGGAATCCGAATCGGTCGATCAGACGGTCACCCTTCCAAGGACTAACCGGGCTCGACATTGCTTAACTTCGGTCATCTGACGAGAACCGGTTACCGAAACGCCATCGCGCACCCATTTTCTTACAAGACTATACCACTATTATGTCGCACACACGGCTGGTCATACAAATAGAAGTGGGCTATATTACCGGATTCTGGCTATTAAGAACCCAGCATGCTCAATGTACGTGTTAATTAACCCTTTACCCAACGAAAGGCCACATCCGCCCGCGTAATATGCACAACTGAAAAAGTATTATTTTTCAAAACATTTCAACAAAACCATATCATGTGACCCGTATTTCGAGCTTGATCCATTGAGAGGTGACATGGTATTGTTTTGTTGAAATTTTTTGAAAAATGTTTTGAAAATGATATTAAAAATAATAAATTTTGATATCGTCTGCGTTGGGTAAAGGGTTAAATAAGATGTTGTGTCGCGACTACTACATGCCTACTTAATATATTATAAAATAAATTTAAAATAGGTCTTCTATTTGCTTAACTATAATCCAGACTAAAATTCTAACTATATTATCAAGACACACCTTCAGTGATAATAGTTGGATCATATATTCTGTCGGGACATAGTCCATCACAGTCCAGGTAAATTGGGTTTACTACTCTACCCTCTCCCCAATCGGTCATCATCGCGACATCCCTGTTACTAACCTTTATTCATGTTTCCATGTAGAGAAATTAAAAATATGGGCGATATGTGTTCGACGTCATCATGTCGTTCTTGGAAGGAAAAAGGTATTCCATGCAAATAGCACATTACATGACAGAAATTCAACTAAGAACAAATAAAAAAAACAATAAGTTCAGCTTCTCGCTAACTTGAAACCACGTGACCTGTACCGGAAGCTCGGTGGGTTTGGCTGTAGTTGTTGTAGGGGACTCGGATTCCGGTGTTCCCAGGTCGTTGTGTTTTGGGTTTCCGTCTTTTGTTCCGTGTGTCTTGGAATATCTTCTTGAGCAGAACATGCATGTTTGACATATCATTTGCAGATAACGTGGAACTTTCGAGTGATTTTTTCTTATACAAAGGACAAATATTGACAGCATCACAATTAATGCACTTTGTACCAGCATGGCTATAATGTAAACAGATAGATAGCAAATCGTCTTACCACTGGTGGGTACAAAATTAGATATTAATGTTAGAAATACCACGTACGATAAGAGAACAGTTATTGCATATGAAACTTTCTCTACGGAGTCATTTGGAATTCGAAATGCAAATATGTTCAGAAGAGATAGAATAAGAACCGGCACAATCACATTCAACACGAAAAATGTTGGTCTTCGTTTCAAAATTATGGTCCACTTCATGTACACAGAAAACTTGTTTTTACTCTTGCCGTTGTATTCCGTGGAGGAAAGCTCCCATATGCTATTTTGCACGAAGATGGGAGAAACAACGATGTTCTCACTAACGTTCAAATTAAACTCAAGTTTTTTTCCACTGAGCTCAAAGATCCAAATGCACCTCTGTTCATCAAAAGGAAAATAAGTAATATCAACGTTACACGGTGTCTTTAGTACTTTTCTAGGATCCCATCTAACATTTCCGTTCTTTGTTATTCTAACTAGTGTGCTGTCATCGTTTATATTTTGATTGTCTTCGTGGAAATTCACTAATCTAAAGGTCGGTTTCCACACTGCATCACTCGGAACAGTGATATATGCGATATCTTTAAAGCGAGTCGATTCCCAGGAAAGAAGCTTATCTTGCCATAACATTTTCAGTCTCACACCAGTCCACAATGCTTGTGAAATTTCGTCAAAAATTGGTAAACTGTGTATACCTATACCAAAGATTAACTCAATCATCTCGTTTGATCTCTTGACAGGCCTCACTCTGGTCGTGTAATTAGTAAACATTTCGTCGTAGAGCTCTTTCAACTCACCTGTCTCAAATGCACAAGTGTACGTATTGGCAGAACACACTGTACACAAAATTAAGTGAACAGCATTGTATATCCGGTAACCTCCACAACGCATTGTGAGCGTCAATTCATGTTCCATATAATAGTTTTACAATACGTCTTCTGAGAATATCAAGAATCCAATGGCCCACAATGGAAGTAGCGTCTATACTGCCGTGTTTCGTTCCGCGTATAGTTATATATATATATTTGTTTATATTGTTACTGTTCTGGTCTGTAATCAATATTTAAGATAGTGTAGTACGGTCAGTATAAGTACCTGATGCTCTCCACAGAAACCTGTATGCTCATTTAACTGCATTCCTCAAGCGTAGAACCGAGACAGGAAGGCCAGAGTTTCCAGAATTGGACATAAATTATTCCCAAAGGAGGCTAGACGTAATGAGTCAGACACTCACACGTGTGCACTCTAAAAATCAGGTGGGTGAAAAATTAACCCACATGGGTTCGTGTTCAGCCAAACAAGTTGATTGTAGAATTGGATTGATTTTTAATCCAACTGACTTTAGAGAGTGGTCACCGTGATATGATGACCGTTTAGCCTCACCACTCGGTTTCGACTCTCATGACACAAGTCACGATTGACAAAAGATTCCAACTACATCTTTTAGCACGTCTGTTGGGATTATACAGTGCGTGGAGAGTGGATTGTAACTAAATCACCCGCGGAGTGGAGTCATCACCCAAGCTATAACTTTCAAATTTTGTACATATCGATAAAACACACAAGCAATGTTTCAGCCAATGGACCTCCGGGTTTAACCCGGAGGTCCATTGGCTGAAACTTTGCTGGTGCTGGTTATGCTTTGCAACAAATTTGCAATTATTCCTCGGGTGGAATCTCCACTCTGCGGGTGGTTTAGTGATAATACACTCTCCACGTACTGTAGGTAAAAAAAACGAAAATTCATTTGTGGACAAATACCTGTAGTTGTCATGCCACATGGGCTTACCAACTTCGTGTTTAATTTCACGTACCGGACTCAAAATTGGTCATGCTGGAACCGAATGGGTCACAGACATTATTTTGTATGAGACCAACTGCGTCTGTGATGTGAGATCAAGAAGTAATTCTAGTCTTGTAAGAAAGTCCATTGTTAGTAGCAAGAGCGAAACGATATCTAGGAAACCAATCTAGACGGACTTATCCCGATTGGAAATTGATTGAGGGGAGTTACACTCAGAGTTACGTCCCTGCCGCCGCTCAGATGTTGTCAATTTTGACTCACGAAGAACGACGATCCCCTGATTGCTTGTGGGGGTTCAGTTGGAATCATACTATGATTTCTTTCCGAACAAATACTTCTCAAAGATTCGCTTTCATTCGCTGTGATTCTTAACTGGTAGAGTGCTGGAAGCCCATATTTGGTCTTTATTCTGAAGTACAGATACCACTGCTTGAAGGCTCATATTCAGTGCATGTGTTTTGTACTATCTTTGAAGTGATATTATTTAGTTTGTAAGGGTTTGTCCCTGTTACAGTTTATGGGAGATGCCCATAGGCACTCTCCCATAAATTGTAACAAGACAAAGACATATGTACAAGATTTGATGGCGAGAAATAATTTAGCACTCTACCAGTTAATAATTTCAGGCTGCTTGTGGAAATCAATGATTGGAGTAACGTCGGCTCAATCATTTAGATACAAACATTGGAGAATTTCATTTATCTAAACACAAACAAATTTCGATCACCAAGGACATCGCTAACATGCGTTACAGAGATGTCATATGATCTTAGTTTCTCTGTAGATCTGCACTGGCGCTTTTGTGCACTTCAAAGACTCCATAATTTCGTTTAAAATCAAACCTATATTGATTCATAGAAATTGTTCCTATACATGTCTCTGCGTATCACGGGTGGACTATTACGCGTAGAAAAAAAATATTTTATCGGCTTGTTCCTGACAAAATGTTTTCATGTATGTGAACATAGGTTATAGAGTCCACGTACATAATTTGATGTTCCTGTTCGATTCAGACTTCTCGCTTCAAAGCGAAACCAACAGTAAAATGTCACTGACTGATAACTGATTTCATACTTTAATCTTTTACACAACGTAACGCCCCAAATCGACGAGTGCTATTAACAAAATCGTCAACTAATATTCATTATTATTATTTGTTGTTTTTTTTTTTTCCCTATGAAACATACCTTACGGTGCCTCATTGGAAAGAACTCGTTCAACTTGTTCCAATGGGGTTTAATAAGATATGCCGTTGAGACATTAACTGTTATTATCTTACAATCAACATGTATTGTGTCTGTATTAACTCCGCAACTGTCGTGTATCCGACCCCCTGATACAGATGTTTGTATCAGGGGGTCGGATACAAGCACGTTCCTTTCGCGTGAGTTCCATTTTGTTTTCTTTTTGTTCATCCGTACGAATAAATAGTTCGTTATATATACGTCTACATTCTTGACTTATCCCCAATATATTGTAAGATAAAATGATTATTACCATTATGTGGATGTACAAAATATGTATCCGAGTCTCGCTCCGGGTTCTTAGGGTAGATCACGACTCGTCTTCGACTCGTCGTGATCTGCCCTTAGAACCCGGAGCTTGAGTCGGATACAGATTTTGTACATCCACATAATGGTAATAATCCCTATTTATCCAGTGTATGAGAGCAGTTTTCCCATACGATAATCGAATCGCAGCGAGCCCGTCATGATAATACATTTATTTAAAAATCCCGTTACTTAAATCCCCTTTCCCCCATTTTTCTATTTAAATTGGGTTGAAATTGGTCAAAAATTTTATTTTCTGGAAATATGAAACTGTCTGATACGGAATCGGAACGGGGGACTGATACTAATTCTTTTTTTTTGAGTTTTGGTGTGATAATTAAGTTGATTGTTAGATAACATTATATAGTCATAATATATATAGAAAACACACAAAGTAGCTTGGTGTACCAAATGTTCACCACGAGTGGTGAACATTTGGTACACCAAGCTACTCCGGGTATATTGTATTTATACCATGATCGTCAGATTGATGAGAGTCGCTATAATTTTGTCTCGATTTTACTGAGCAGCAGACGTACATGCGTGCGAATCTGTTTTTGTTTACATGAGCACCGGTACTTCCGCTGTCAGTTTTATCGCCAAAACGAAATGGAAAATGAAATGCGCATATCACGGGGCCTTTTTCATTTTAGTAACATAATAACATACTCTTTCGAGTTATGGATGCTTTATTAACATGAGATAACGTATATTTGTTTTTTTTTTTTTGCTGGTATCTTGTGAGGTAAACGTATTTAAAAACGTAATGAATAATTGTCGGTTTCATTTCACTCTTCTCGAGGCGACGAGTGATAAATTTAGATAAGTTTGCATTCAAGTCACCAAAGGTCAACTTCGATGTATGTGTAAATTTTAACTTTTGAAATCCCATTGCTGCGTGTTCACCACGGTTGGTGTGTAAAACTAAAAATTATGTCATAGGCTTTTTTATATATAGTAGAATAGGTAATCATGGTATAAACATTTTTGAGGGTAGGGAGGATAGGGCTGTTACCAAATGGAAGGGGTAACGCCTGTGAATGTTTACCTAATATATCTGCAGTATCTGAAGTATAATTTTCGAAACTGTTTTAATTTGTTATTCTTTGTGATGATTATTAAAAGTCCCCTTGATTTTACAGTTAAAACTAGAAGTCCTGTCACGCTTATCTAGGCTTAATTGCGCGTTGGAATTGCGCGTAATTGCCATATTGAATGGCATCCAAAGCACGGCAGGTCCTCCTGGTTACTCATAGCAAACACATGCACTGTTTCTGCCAATGGACCTCCGGGTTACCCGGAGGTCCATTGGCTGAAACATTGCTTGTGCACAGGCCATATGTACAGAATTTGATAGCTTTACTTGGGCCATAACGCGCACATTAACGCGCATATCAACTTGCCATTTCTGCGCATTTCATGACAGGACTTCTAGTTTTAACTGCATAACATTATGAAGTGAAATTTAATGTTGATGTTTCCCGACCCTCCATCGTCATCAATGTCAAAACGTTATTAATGTTCCGACAATGTGGATCAAAATGCAAAATGGACGCCCGAACTATTCCTTTTGGTGCCTGTGAGATCATTATATTGCTCTGTAATGCAGTGTCTTTGAGGGGATAAGACTGTAACCAAATGGGGGGAGGGCGGGGGTCGCATTTTTCCCATCTCCATGGTATGTCACGTCATCGCGTTCTGCGTGTTGCTCGCATGGCCATACAAACGCACCGCACCTTATTAATTGAGTTGCATGGAATATATTATTATGGAATAATTGTCTACGAGATATAGAGGTAGGGCTGCTACTAAATGAGAGTGTCGCATTTCTGCCGTATTTGTCGTCATCGTAATCTCCCTGTTGTGTCTGTGGTCATATAAATGAGACGAGGTTCCCTTTTAATTATGAGTGTAGGTGTATGTAATATATTATAGTGTTTTGTGTTACTAGATATTGATGTTGGGTTGTCAATAAACGATGGGGGAGGGGGGGGGATAAAAACGTAAAGTGACGTAAAAACGTGCTCTATAACATACTAAAATTTCACCCAAATCGGACGAACTTTAATTTTTGCTATGTTGAAGTAATACCGTCACTGCAACGGCAGTCCCAGACCAGTTTTTTGTCCGCTGAAAAACTAATTGTATGTTTGGATATGTTTTTTAGCGGAGAATATATATCTAAAACTCCAACAGTGTGGGATCAACAAGTTGTCTGATATCACACATACTGAAAAAGACGTTAATTGGACGTTATTTTGGATGAACGTTGAACTTTGAAACTATGACAAGCGCCTTAATAGTGCGCACATCGAACTTACAGTGCATGAAATTTCATAGCTGTGTGTATTATTAATCCTTTATCCAACGTAAAGGCCAAAACCGGCTAGTGCTATTCACAAAAAATCACCATCCAATTTTCATTATTTGTTCCACTTTGTGTCTCAAAAACATAGCTTATGACCCCTCATTGGAACGAGCTCGTTCCAATGGGGGGTCATAACTATGTTTTTGACACAAAAAATGGAAAACAAATAGTTATTCAAGAGTTTTATTTGCAAGAGTCGTCTGCGTTTCGTGTTAGGTAAATGGTAAATCAGGAGTTGTGCTTTTTAGAAATGCGCATTTTTTATGAGAAATGGCAAAAATAACTGTCATTAATTTTGAAGTTTCATAAAGATGTCCAAATGGCGATACATCGCAAAACCAAAAAAAAAAACAGCTATCTCGTAATTCATTTTTAAAACTCTTCCTCATACTAAAATTTACGCATCGTAATTTTGATCCCATGAACCTCACTGGTGTCACCTCATAGTCGGCCGTAACCTTTTAAAATTCCCCACCTCGGTATTCCATTTTTAGATATGTTTTATCTTGTAGAGTATATTCCCAAACGTCTGATGAGGTGTGGGTGACAGAGCAGTAGATACTAGAAGATGAAAGAAAACACCATAATCCGCATCGCTCAAATCGAAGACGGACGTTCAAAATCTTTATTTTTCCAGGTTTCTGAGGTACGTGGCTGTAAGTTCATCAAACAGGTGAAGTATCCTAAACGGTGGCGGACTAAAGAAAAAAGGCTGACGATCGCTTTTATTCTTTTCAACTTCGTTGAATGACTTTATACAATGTAGCTGTTTTATCTAAAATTGGGCGTTTAGCTGCAGCCTGTAGGTTGTCTGCAAATGTTCAGGTCTGTGAATAATGTCATTTCTACAGTACCGTACAGCCGCCGTGGACGGGTCACTTCCACCGGGTAGGCAATATTTACACGACGATTAATAATATACGGTTCCAAGCACTAATTATAGGAATAATCATCAACAATTTAATTAATGAAGCAGCGGGTGCAACCCGGTGCTTCAAAAATTAATATTTTGTTGATAAGGATTTTCATTACCTGGTAAACAGATGCGTGGGCATCAATGCCCACGCCTGGATTCCGACCAGTCAACTATACTGTTATAAAGACAGACTTTCCTCGAGTATGGAAATCATTACCATTTGCTCAGGCATTATTCGAAGGATAATGCTAAAATGCTGAATGGTCCCGAGTTTCAGGTTAAAATGTGGTTCCTGCATTCAAATACAACTGGATTCTCTATTGTTGGCATACAATGCCAAGTTCATTGAGATTTGCTCTAAACCCTCTGCAACTCCATTGGATAATATTGTTAGTGTGTCCATGTTTGGGTGGGGATTTAGATGGTGAAACTATGGGAGAAATTGCTTCCATATGTTTCGTTGGTGAATTTGTACATGGGAACCTACCAAGAAATAATACAAGCGCAGTTATGTAGAGAATGTGTCATCGATGCATGACTCGATTGAAATGCACCCTCTTCCTCCAAACATGTTGTTCAGATCCACATTATGAAGAAACTTTGTATTCAATCAGATGCTAGTTTTTGTTACTACTTTTATTTTTTCTTTGATCTATTTCTTGTTTCCGTCTCTCACTCTGACTCTACTTTTGTTGTTGGAGTCTGCTTTTCTGATCTGGTTTCTGTTTGATCAGCTCATTTCTCCGTACTAATTTATGGTTTCGTTCTCTGTTTTGTTCAGATTTTGGTATATATTTTATTTGTTCTTGTTTTTATTGTGTTTTCACTATTTTATCCGTTGTGGATTGGGCAGGTTACTTTGAGTTGACCTTTGTTCTCTTTGATAGGTATGCTCCATTGTAAGACATGTAATAAAGATGGTAATGTGAATTTAACCCTTTCATCTTCCATGCCAGTTCAATGGTTGCACTTAGAAGAGTTCACATTCATTATTTGGGGGAAGAGCAATTAATATTTTAAATGTTCAGCCTTGAGACTGAACGTTGAAAATATTGATTGGTCTACCCATCCTCATCAACTTACATGTAGCTGTCATCCTACATAAAGAAAGTATGTAGTATCATGTTCCTGGACGGAGAAGCGGCTCAGTGGGTCCAAATGGTTAAGCCATGCGTTTTTAGTCTGGCAGTCTACTGGTGTTATTGCTGCTGTTTGTTGTATGACTGATGCATATAATGGCGCTGTTGTGTTCATGCCAGGCACTGAAGTAACGATTTCCCTTTCTGTTGTAAAACTGACATTTCCCTCACATTTTGTTTTCCGTATTTTATTCTCCCTTTTCCAGAACGGGCAGTGAATGGCCTGATAGATGTCGGCATATAATTACAGGGTCCCTGGTGTTGACGACTCCATTTAGAACATATAGTTTACAATTTTTTTGACCTTGACCATATTTTTGGCATTGGCAACATCGAAGTGGATTTTTAGATTAAAAATATACATTGATGTTAGTCTACACTACGTTGAACGATATTAACGGCTGTAAATATGAAGAAATGTATGTGTTGGTCTTTATTTGATTCACATTTCTTTTATTTTAGATTCTTTTGACATATGTCATTCATGGAGGTTATTATTCATTTTTTTTTGTATTTCGACTTCGTTCCATCCAGTGACTTCTCGTAAACGTACTACTCCTTTACTGAAAGTCAAGGTCTTATAAAGGCAAACAACAACAACTATGTTCACGAATTTTTTTTATTCCAAGTAAATTAAGTTCCGGTTGTTCTCTTCAACCCACAAATAATATAGCCTCTGGACGTGATGTCTTGACATTTCCAACAATACCAACTCCTTAAAAAAGCTTTTTACAGGGCGAAAGGGTTAACGTCAGAAGCCAGTTTGCCACCAACTGTTGACTAAATGCAAATGTATTTTGGCCAATTGCGCGTTGATTTAGCAATCGTAACTGGTAGAGTGCTAAATTTTATTTGGCTACCAAAATTTTTCCACATGTCTTTTCCATGTTATAATTTATAGGAGAGTGCCCACAGGCACTCTCCTATAAATTGTAACAAGGTGAAACTTAACAGACTAAATAATATCACTTCAAAGATAATATGATGGACAGCCACTGAATTTGAAGCCTTTAAGTTGCAGTACCTGCACTTCAGAATAAAGCCCGAATATTGGCTTCCAGCACTCTACCAGTTTATATCTGAGCCAGAATTAGGGTTGTTCCCCTGTCAAATATATAATTGCGTTTTAGTTTTTTAGGTGTTTTAGCCGTGTTAGTATTTAATGTATTTCATCGATTCATGCCTCACACTCTGTGGATTATTTTGTGGATATCCAATACTCATCGCCGGAGATGAGTGTTGGATATCCACAAAATAATCCACATTACTTTAAAAACATACTCGGCCAGGATGATGTATACGAATACCGCAGACGGACTGACCCATGCAGTCGCACCATCATAGAGCAGACGATAAACTATCCACATCAAGTAATGAAGATCATTGCACGAGAAATATTTGGTATCCAGCAGACAGTGTATCGAGCGTGAAGAGAAAAAGATAGAAAGTATTCATCAGTAGTATAATTATAAAAGAGAGACTGAGATTATGAAAGACTGGCCAGTTTAGTGACCACTCCATGCTTCCGACATGACGTTCATTTTTATTCCCATTGATTCAACCAGATCTATACGCTAAACTGGATACCATGAAGTAAGACCCTAAGGTGATATATTGGGAAATGTCCTAAATGAAGATTGCCCAATCGGGGCCACTGTTGTCCCCAGTCACCCAGAATCCATCCTCCTTGGCCTCCAGCACGTACCTCACTGAAGAACAAGGCGCCCGTTTCGAAACTTGTTCGTACCACTGGTCGGGACACCTTTTTATGTGTACCCGTACTATGTATGGTACGCATAATGCCATCATCCAGGGTGGGCCTCCGTCGTTCGTCCATCCTTCGTCTGCCCGTTTGTCCGCGTCCGTCCGTCCGTCCGGCGTCCCTATCCACTTCTTTGGCATTCGATAACTTCAAAAATATCGCTTGGATTTTCAAGTTACTTTATGTTTGTGTTCAGGTTACCGATGTGCCGAGCTGTATACTTTTTGGTGTAAATCTGATAATTTCTTCCTGAGATATTAACTCTTTATCCTTCAAATTGAGAATTCTTCCAATCCCTTTGGCATGAGATAACTAAAAAAATATCAATCCAATTATCATTTTACTTTAAATATATGTTCAGGTTACTGATGTTCCTAGCTGTATAGTTTGTGGTGTAAATCTGTTATTTTGATCCTGAGATATTAACCCTTTATCCTTCAAATTGAAAATTCCTCCAATCCCTTTGGCATTCGATAACTTAAAAAAATATTGCTTGGGTTATCAAGATACTTTATATTTGTGTTCAGGTTATTGATGTGCCAACCTGTATAGTTTTTGATGTAAATCTGATAATTTGATGCTGAGATATTAATCCTTTATCCTTCAAATTGAAAATCCCTCCAATCCCCTTGGCATTCGATAACTTGAAAACTATTGCTTGGATTGTCGAGTTACTTTATATTTGTGTCCAGGTTACTGATGTGCCGAGCTGTATAGTTTTCGGTGTAAATCTGATTATTTGATCCTGAGATATTAATCCTTTATCCTTCAAATTGAAAATTCCTCCAATCCCTTTGGCATTCGATAGCTTGAAAACTGTTGCTTGGATTGTCAAGTTACTTTATATTTGTGTTCAGGTTACTGACGTGCCGAGCCATATAGTTTTTCGTGTAAATCTGATAATTTGATCCTGAGATATTAACCCTTCATCCTTCAAATTCAAAAAATTCCTCCAATCCCTTTGGCATGAGATAACTCAAAAAATATCAATCCGATTGTCATGTTACTTCATATATGTGTTCAGTTCACTGATGTGCCAAGCAGTACAGTTTTTGGTGTAAATCTGATGATCTGATCCTGTGATATTAACCCTTTATCCTGCAAATTGAGAACTCCTCCAATCCATTTCTTCGGCATGCAATAAATAACTCAAAAAATATTAATCCGATCATCAGGTTACTTTATATATGTATTCAGATTACTTATGTGCTGTGCTGTGTAGTTTCGTATGTAAATCTAATAATTTGTTCCGGAGATATTAACCCTTTATCCATCCAATTAGGCATCCCTCCAATCCATTTCTATGTGTACCCATACCATGTATGGTGTACATAATGTCGGCATCCGGGGTGGCCCTCCGTCATACAGCTTTCTACTAGTTGCGCGTATGGGTACACATCTAACGATTTCATCGGCCTATTTTTCTGATATGTCTAAGCTAACCTGATCAATTGAGATCATTTCCCTCTCTTTGCCACCTCAGGCCTGCCTAGTAGGGCGGATCTCCTAACCTGTAGGATTAGACATGCCATTTTCTACATTGTCATTAATATAAATAAGGAAGAGTGGTGGTCCTGCAATGGATTTATTTGTGTAATTATTTATTGGGGTTTAATGACACTTTCGACAGCCAGGGTTACCTCGTGTCGGACAGTTTAATGGGTGGGGGAAGCCGAGATACCCGAAGAGAACCACCTAGCAACGGCGAGCAACTGTAAGGTTCCCCAGTGTACTAACTCCACACAAGCAGGGTTAGCATTGGTTGAAGACAATGGCACCATCGACGTGCTTTACATCTTAGTACACAATGCCACCGTGCCCCCATGTGGTCAGTTGGGATTACGTTTCTTTCCCAAGGACACAACTTGGTTGCCGCAGGTGGAATTCGAACCGAGGACTTCTCGGCTTGCAGTCTGCATCTCTACCTATTGAGCCACCGCTCTCCCCCCTACAATATATCCCTGGCGTACAACTGCCTGTATTCTCAGTGAAAATTCACTGTAGGGATGAATAACCACACGTTGTTTAAAACAAGCCCTATACGACCAGTTTAGAACAGCGTGAGAAATGTCGATCTGTTCGAGCTTATAAAAAAGCCCTTTTGTCAGACTTTGTCAAGGGCCCTGCTGACAACACATAAGACAATACGAAATTATTTGACTTCAGAGAGAGCCGTGCTGAATGGGTTCTCTTTGTCAAACATCCAGTAAACAGTCGAGTCTTTGTGTCTAAATCTTAAAAGATCAAACAGTATTGGTTATATACATATACCCATTAGAAACACCAAATGCAATTATTTCTGTGATTTTAGCCTGATATTTTAGTCTCTACTCATCTGATAGATGGAAGAATGTGAGGTAAAACAACACAATTCGAAATAGAAACTACAGTTAAAACTAGAAGTCCTGTCACGAATAGTGCGCTTATCTAGGCTTAATTGCGCGTTGGAATTGCGCGCAATTGCCATATCGAATGGCATTCAAAGCACGGCAGGTTCTCCTGGTTACTCATAGCAAACACATGCAATGTTTCTGCCAATGGACCTCCGGGTTACCCGGAGGTCCATTGGCTGAAACATTGCTTGTGCACAGGCCATATGTACAGAATTTGATAGCTTTACTTGCGCCATAACGCGCACATTAACGCGCGTATCAACGTGCTATTTGTGCGCATTTCATGACAGGACTTCTAGTTTTAACTGTAGAAAGACCTTGTGGTAGTGTAATCCCATATAATTAACGCGCCTGGCAGGTTTCGTTCACTGTTGAACTAATCAGAGGCGAGTTGTGTATGTCCTTCAGGCCATATATACGTTTTAGTGGTGAATGCATGTCCAACATTACCCACAAACAGGATACTCTTGAGGCCTTACATTTCAATGACCACCCTCCCCCCCCCCCCCCCCTCTCGCACTTCAGATGTGATTCAGATATTCTGCTCGGACTCCAATGGACCTCAGGCGACCGAACAGAAACGAAGTCATATGACATAAAATGGATTTTTAATTTTCAAATGCTCCAACCACTCGGCCGGAACAGAAAGGACTTTTAAGTAGTTTAGTGTCTTATAAAACTATAATATCTCAAATCCATTGTGGACCATTGAAAAGGACTTTTTCAGAAAACGTCACCAGATTCGGCTGTGTCCAGTTCGTTGTCTTTCTAATCCAATATTGACTCTTTGAACCGTGGAGGTGTCTTCCATGTCAGTTGCATGGCTGCAATAGGAAGAGCGCAGTTTGGACCATTCAACAGAGTTTTTTTTCAAAAACGTTGCCCTAGTATCCAGCTGTGTGAATTTCGTTGCCCCCATAAACCAATATTGATCCTTTGAACCGTGATGCTATCTTCCATGTCAGACCAACGGCTGCAATGGGAAGAATCCATATTCAGTATCTGGGGTAATACAATTAATATTTTGAATGTGCAGCCTTCAGGCTATACGTTGAAAATATTGATTGGTCTGCTCCAATGAAAGTGTGAATTGTCATTTACCTGGGCCAATAAAGCGGCCTCTCATGTTCGAATGGTTAAGAAACGCAGTAAATATTACTTTAACGCTTTCTTCATTCCCATTAAGTCAAGAAGTGATTATCATAATGTAATTAGTGTACATCATACCTTCAGTGTTCACATTGTCGGATGCCAATGGTGACAAATGCTTTACAAAATTCGTTTGACTCCAAACATACAGCTTTTTGCACCAAAATTTGGCACCAAAACTATAATTTTGTAAGGTTCCAAAGGCTATGCCATTTAGTATTTGAGTGCGGCGTTTTCCATAAAATCGCCGCCTGACGATATAGGTGACACAGAATTCACACCTGTCAGTTAATATATAGGTAACGATCATGGTTTATTCATGTCCGCCTTTGTTATAAGTCAGCTGAATTTACAGTGTATTCATTTAATCTGATTCTAGTAAAATCATTCTTTCTTTCTTAAGCTTCTTCATTACGCTCAATCTTTTTAACCCTTTTACTGCCACGCCCACTTTAACCATATATGGAGGACCTCTATGTGCGCCTGTATGCGAAGAAATTTAATACAATTTTTGACATACTTGAAACACTATCTTCTGATTAATTGTTCGAAAGGGCTCTGAGCCCTTTCCAACAAGTAATCAGATGGTAGGTTTGATCTGCGCAAGCGAGACCATACATGTAATCATCATAAAATAGGTGACTATTATCGCTTTCGGCAGCGAATGTGTTCATAAAAGCCTTCCGGAAGATACTAAGTGATTTTCTGATAAAGTTTATTTGGATTGAAGAAATAGTGGGTAAATAATAAAACAGAATTTATTTTGTAACCGTTAATAATACTCCTTGTAGTTTATTTATATATTATTTTATTTATTGTCTATTTTTTATTATTTGAGTGTGAAACACAGAGCGAGACTCACGTGCGTAAATGAGTTAATCTATATGGCATTTGTGCCATCTCGGAAGGATAAAACTCGAGGCCCGAGGCCTCTCGTTTCATCCTTCCGCGCTGGCACTCGTGTCATATCGTTTAATCCATTCGCACATTAAAATAATTAAACGAGCCAGCTAAAACACTAACTTAAAATATGATACTTTGATTACAACAAGATACCATCTACCTTGGTCCAGCATTACATGTGACGTCTTGTTACACTCAAAGTAGGATACATTCTTATTTTTTTCTCATTTACAGTCTGATTCCATTTGGCACTAACATTTTTCATTTGGCACCAAAAACCTCATTTGAAATAAAAAAAAAAACTACTTGGCACAAAAAGTATTCGGGCCAGTGTAAACACTGTGTGTGATGTTGATGTCAAAATGAAGTGAAAGTACATAAACTTGTTAACCCTTTACCCAACGTAACGGCCAAAACCGGCCAGCGCTATTCTCAAAAATCGCCAATTAATTTTCAAAATATTTTCATTTTTTGTCTCAAAAACATAGGTTATGACCCCTCGTTCCAACGAGGGGTCATAACCTATGTTTTTGAGACAAAAAATGAAAAAAATTAGTTATTCAAGAATGTTTTTTGCAAGTGTCGTCTGCTTTTTAATTTTACTTTAAACCAGTAAATCTATTATCATATTTTTGTTATGTTGCCAAGAGAGTGGAACACGCCATAAGCAGAAACAATACTCGCCATACTTCGAAAAACAGCATCGAGATCAAATTACATTTTGTTGTTGTCTTATTGCTGATGACAAAACCACTTGAGATAAAATATATTGAATTTCAGACCAATAATTTTATAAGTCTAAGATGGACGGAAACGTATTTACACGAAGGTTTGCTTCATAATTTGTTGACCCTGTGTTACCTGCGGGGTGAGTATCAAGAATGGTGGAAAACAAATTGTTAAAATGGGGAAATATCGGATAAAGGGAGTGGAGGACCCACGTTCATTTGTATGACCGACTGTGTACAATACAGTTGCTGTGGACTGGTTGTAATGCACGTGTGGGCAGCGATGTCCACGCGCGTGTTTACTAGATAATAAAAAATCATCATCAGCAAAATTTTAGTTTATAAGGAACCTGGTGGTAATCGGATTTTGATGATTATTCATATAATTAGTGTTTGGTATCTAATATTCCGTCCGTGGATATATTGCCCACCCGTGGAAAGTGATTATTGCATGACTGTCATAACATGATTATTCAATTAAGAGATACTCAGGTTAACAATATTCTTTCGTCTACCCAAAACATTCATGTCGTATTGTTACAGGTATTACTGGGATAACGGAGGCAGGTTTACCGCCCTCTTCTCCAATCAGTGAAACGGGACATCGCTATGATCTCGCTTTTGCCTGTGACAGTCAGAGATGACCTTAAGTCAGCGAGGAGCCATAACCCAAATTATTGCCCATTCTGAAAGATCCTGACTACACCACTACACTCAATCTGTAGACTCCGGAACACTTGAGTAAAGGACAGGACAGGACCCATCTATTAACACCATGTAATTGGCATAACCCTTTACCCAACGTAACGGCCAAAACCGGCCAGCGCTACTCTCAAAAATCGCCAATTAATTTTCATTATTTTTTCATTTTTTGTCTCAAAAACATAGGTTTTGACCCCTCGTTGGAACGAGCTCGTCGAGCTCGTTCCAACGAGGGGTCATAACCTATGTTTTTGAGACAAAAAATTAAAAAAATTAATTATTCAAGAATTTTTTTTGCAAGTGTCGTCTGCTTTTCAGGTTAGGCAAAGGGTTAACGTTAAAACACAGCTGTGTTATTATACATACAGGTATACATTATTTACTACACAGATAATACTAATTATAAATATAGCATTCATACATACAGAAGAAATATCAGTTTATAATTTGAAAACGCTCGACAGGTGGCGTTCTCCTTATTTGTCAATCCCGAAACACTTTATTTCAGAGGGTCTGACAATTTGTTTGGTAGGTCTGACTATTTGTTTTGTAGGGCTGACTAGTTTTTGGAAAAAATATTTCTCATGCTATACTGAGTTATATTTTAGGCACCCACAGTGAGCCCAAATATCACTCTCTGGATTCAGTACAGTCGCCGTGAACTGGTCGTAATGCACGTGTGAGCAGCGATGTCCACCCATGCGTTTACTAGGAAATAAAAATCATCAGCAAAAGTTTAGTTAATAAAGCACCTGTAGAAAGTGACGATTCCACGACGGCCGTACTGTAACATGGTTATTCCATTAAGAGTTCTCCAGGTTAACAATATTCTTTCGTCTACCCAAAACATTGAAAGTATTACAGGGACCGCGGTGGTTCAGTGGTTACTGCATTTGACTTCAAACCGAAAGGCCCACGGTTCAATCCTCATCAGGTGTAACTGCGTTGTGTCGTTGGGCAGGACACGTAATAACGAGTGCTCACGTGGAGGAACGGTGACGGCGTGTACTAAAGCGTTATGTACTAAAGCGTTATGTACGTCGATGGTGCACTTGTATTTAACCAATGCAAGGTCTGCTTGTGTGGAGTTAGTGCGCTAGAGAGTCTGACAGTTGCCCACCGCCGTTCGGTGGGTCTGTTCGGGTACTCTGACATCCTCTACCCGTAAAACTGCCCAACACGAGGTGACCATGGTTGTGAAAAGTCTCGATAAACCTCAATAAATAAAAAATAATACGAACATCTACACTCTCTATACACTTCAAAAATCATTTCGCCACGACAATCGGTAACAGAAGTTTCAAGCTTGGAAGCTATCTGTTGGATGAGAACTACGTACACGGGTGTTCTGTTGGAAATCCACCCCCTCTGTACAATATTCCACCTTATGGGAGCCGGTGACTGATTGGTTGGAACACTGGACTTTAAATCGAAACGTCGACAGTTTTATCCCGACGGTTTGATCCTTGCGTTGTGTGTGTGTCCTTGGAGGCACGATAGCGTTGTGCACTAAGGCTTACTGCAATTCAATGATGCACTTACTTTCAACCGCCGCTAATTCTGTTTTTGTCGGGGCAGTAAGTTGGTGAGTCTGATTATTGCACGCCGCTGCTCAGTAGAAATCCTCCGTGAACTCAGGCTTCCTCCACACTAAAACTGCACGATATTATATGAGAGTGTCTGTTGAAAGTGCAGTTAAACACCATTAAACAAACAAATAAACAAACAAGCTGCATCACTTTGAACTCAACAAACGTTCGAACTAAATAAACTCTATATATAACGTATATAATATTAATACCCTTTGAAATGAATGAACTCCACATAACAAACTTTGACTTAATATCAACAACTCATAAACTCAACAAAGTTTTGAACTTTATTTTTGACCTAAAACTTTAATGACGGTATATAATATTAACACCCTTTGAACTAAATTCTCCCAACAGGGAAGGGGAATACCCTCGTGTGCTTATGTCAAATCTCGGAATCCCATTTCACGGAATCGGATAAGAATCCCAATTACGGAATCCCTTTTAGGATAAATCTGTTGCTTTGGAATCCTTTTTTTTAAATGAATCGAGGAGTCGTATGTTGAGTTACTCGTTCGGGCAATTACGCTAAGGCCCATTTGCTCGATGGGATCAGAGTCATTCGATCAGTTGTAATAATGATACAAGTCAGTTGGAATCTTAAGTAAGTAGTGCAGAAACCTACATTATTTGGTGATAACATGCGATCATAGGACAGACAATATAGGACATGGTGGAAGCCGACGGTAAGACTACCTGTACATGAGCTGCATGTGAGTTGTATAGAATCTTGGAATCCCTCTTATGAAATCCCTCTTATGGAACCCCTTCTGTGGAATCCCAATAGAATCCCTTTTTAGGAAACTTAGGGGGGTTACAGAATCCCCTTTTTCCGACATGAGTCGATGAGCAGTATCTGGAGTCACTCGTTCGAGCAAAAACTACACGGCCCATTTGTTCGATGGGATTCGAGTCGTTCAAGCAATGACTTTTTAGTAACTGCTAGATAGTCTATTAAGGGAATAGGAAATAGGATAGGTATGACAAAGTGATTCGAGAAAGCTGTAGTGCAATGATAATAACATGAATTGGGAGCCCTTAGTGGTATTAATGTACAAAGAGCAGTAGTTATACCACAAGTTACTAATGGTTGGGACACAGAACAGAATAATCGTACCCAATAGTAATGGCGCAGTCCCTTAATGACACAATACTGTAAGAACATCATACTAAAGGGGAATACTATACATAGACAGAACGCGATGTGTGTTTGTATCGGTGTGTGTTTTACATAACGAGCTGGAATGGCGTAGTCATATTTCGCGAGAGCCGTAGGCTCGAGCGAAATATGATTGCGTGTGATTATTCCTATTTGGAATCTAATATTACTGCGTCCGTGGAAATATTGCCCACCCGTGGGAAGTGACCAGTCCACGACGGCGTACCGTTTGTGATATAAGTTCCACTCTACCAAATACAGTCTCGTGGGAAAGTAATCGATTACTAGCAAGACCGATTCGATATCGGAAACTCTAACCGAGAAAAAAATGTCCGAAATGGACAGTTCCGCTTCGCTACGCCACTGCAAAAAACATTCTAAGTACAAGAGCAATTTGTTGGGCGAGTACAAAACAAGAGAACCATGCTATTTTCTAAATATGTGAGTGTTTTCGAACAGTAGCTTATAAAATTAATATCTCCTTCGATAACAGCTATGTTAGTTTTCATTGAACACGTGGATATGGCACAGTGTCCTTCATTTCAACACCGTCCAAACTTCGACATTCCTCGTAGCAAAACACCATGAAAACATGAAACCCAGTATTCTGTGTGAAGAAAACGACCATTGCTGTTAAATCAGTCGGAGATATCACTGACAATGTCCTAGTAATAATATATATACTCCATCATGATTGCGGCCAATTTGTGACTCGACTATAATGTTCTTGTCGGTCATCAATAGGGGGTTATTGTTCCCAAGGTCACCTCCACCCCTTGTCTTCTCTGCACTCCACCGTGCCCCAATGGTTCTGAACGGGGATAAATTAATTATAGGGTGTTCCCCTCTTGTGTAGGAATCGGAAAAATAACCCGAAAACTGGTAACCAGAACTGAGCCTTTAAGCTCAAACTATCTGAAGATCGCAAGTTTCGAGGTGGTTTAAAGCGTTAGATGTTTAAAATTGTTTCCACGTTTTTTTTTTAAAATTAGTTTTACCTTTCATAGAGAAAAACATGCGCACCATGAATGTTTGACTGATCTTTGTAGATTTTATAACTAAGTCACTTGCTCGGAAGCACAACTTTGTTACTTGCTTCAGGGAGATTTATATCTGACCTGCTGTATTTCAGTTGCAAATGAACTGAACGCATAGACATGTCCAGATACGTAATTGATAATATGTTGCAAAAACCGAATCTTGTGTTGCTGATGTATGTGCACTTTTCTGTTTCCACCAAGTGTCGTTACCAGCCGACCAGTGGTATAGACTTGGGTTTTTGTCATCAATGCATTTGTTACAGCTGAAACTAGAAGTCCTGTGACTGTATTGTGCACTACTGTGAAGTAATAACGCGCTGATTAAATTGCACTTTTGTCCCTCTCAAACTACACCATTATCGTAACTCAGTTCATGTAGAAAAACAGCGCACGCAACTCTGTACAATTCTATACTTGTAAATAGAGATCATTTACATCACTCCTAACCTCTACACGTAATGACGTAAATAGATACTAATTCGACTGCATCTACAGAAAGAAAAGAGTGGATTATTACTTAATCGCAGCGCCATGTATTCTGCACTCGAAAAGTATTTATAATTTTTCATAATGGCACAAGAAACAAATGCACACTTCCATCACATAGCCCACAGGGTAGTTTGAAAGTGTTTCTGGTGTTTTGTCCAGAAAAGGCAAGTAAGTACTAAGGGAACTTCCTATCCCACTGTTCCACAACGATTTTGTAGTAATCCACCCATCATATACTGTAGTCTCAATATTTTTTTCTTTCTCTTTGATCTGTTCGTGATTTCTCTTCCGACCTCGCTAATCGCGCCTTATATTTTGCTCTGGACAGCACTACCGCAATTGTATATTTCAGACTACTTCCTTCTTCTGCAGAAATCAGCGCTTTAAATAACGAGCATTTTATGCGATAATTCTGACAGGATTTCTAGTTGCATCTGTACAATTCACTGAGAGTGTATTTTTCTTGCGAATGCACATCATTGATTAACAAGTTTAGAAGTTTATTAATTTTTCAACTCCAGTGTATGAATAGTGACATATGATTTGTAAAACGACATGAGGTAAATTTTATTCGCACATCAACAGTACTAATTCCAACAGGGACGTCGCTAAGGGGATTGGGAAAATTATGCCCATATTTATGTTTCCAGCCGGACATCTTCGGCTGGATTGGTCTGTAAGGTGTTGTATCGATCTTGTTAATAATCGTGTACTTTCGTACACTGTCATACAAATAGAAGAGAACTTTTGTGCCCAATGCGGGCTATCAGGGACTCATCATGACCAATTTGGTACGGTACGGTCGTCGTCTAAGGGTCAAAATCCACGTACGGGCATAGTTCCATGCATGCGTTAAAGGTGAATCTCCGATATAAAAACAAGGGAATCGCCCTCAAATGTTCAATGAATGAAGCATCGGGTACGACCCGATGCTTCTTTCATTGAATATTCGTTGAGAACTGCTGATCATTGATTGACAAAAGTGTCCGTAGGCAAAACTGCCCACGAGTGGATTTTGACCATTCCACTGCGGCTGTGATGTACATGTACGTGTTAATTAAAATAAGTTGCTGTCTCGCTATGACTACATTCGTGTTTATATTTTCTAAAATAAATTTCAAAGAGGTCATTCAATTCTTCAACTGTAATCCTGGCTATAGTTCCAACTACACTGACAAAGGCATGCCTCTAATGAAGTCATGCTTAGCATATAGTTGGATTATTTGTTCTGTCGAGACAGCAGCCATCACAGTTCATAGAAATGAGGTTTACTCCCCTCACATCTCCCAAATCAACCATCATCGCGACACCCACTTTATAAACATTATTCATGTTTACATGTAGATGGATTAAAAATATGGGCGATATTTGGTATGTGTTCGACTGCATCATGTCGTCCTTAGAATGAAAAAAGTATTCGAAGCAAACAGCACATTAAATGATAAAAACGCAAATAAGAACGAATAAAAAAACAGTAAGTTCAACTTCTCGCTAACCATGAACCACGTGACCTGTACCGGGAGCTTGTTGGCGTTGACTGTAGTTATTGTAGGGGCGGCGGTTTCCGGTATCTCAAAGTCATTGTGTTCTCGATTTCTGTCTTTCGTTGCGTGTGTCCTGGAATATCTCTTTGAGCAGAATACACACTTTTGGCATATTATTTGCAGATAACGCGGAACTTTCGGGTTATTTTGTCTTATACAAAGAAAACATATTGACAGCATTACAATTAATGCACTTTGTACCAGCATGGCTATAATGTAAACAAATAGATAGCAAATCGTCTTACCACTGGTGGGTACAAAATTAGATATTAATGTTAGAAATACCACGTACGATAAGAGAACAGTTATTGCATATGAAACTTTCTCTCCGGAATCATTTGGAATCCGAAATGCAAATATATTCAGAAGAGACAGTATAAACACTGGCACAAGCACATTAAACACGAAAAATGTTGGTCTTCGTTTCAAAACTACAGTCCACGTCATGAATATACCAAATTTTCCATATGACTTACCATTGTATTCCGTGGAGGAAAGCTCCCATATGCTACTTTGCACGAAGTTAGGAGAAATAACGATCTTCTCACTGACGTTCAAATTAAACTCAAATTTCTTTCCAGTTAGCTCAAAGATCAAAATGCAACTTTGTTTATCGAAGGGAAAATAAGTAATGTCAACGTTACACGTTGTCTTTAATACATTGTGAGGATCCCATTTAACATTTCCATTCTTTGTTATTCTAACAGGTGTACTGTCATCATCAAAATTTTGATTTTTTTCGTGGAAATTCACTAATCTAAAGGACGGTTTCCACACTACATCGCTCGGAACAGTGATATCTGTGATATCTTTGAAACTAGTCGAATCCCATGAAAGAAGCCTATCTTGCCATGACATGCTCA